>JALJCO010003781.1:0-15065 GCA_023101725.1 Atherinomorus stipes
GTTGGCTGGAAAAGCAGCAGTCCCAGTTTGCATTGTTTAATTTATGAAAACATGGTGGTAGGCGCTCTAGCCCCCACATGGACAGTACTCCTGAGATTTTTTCCCCTTTATAAAGGACAAAAAGTAGACATTTAGACCCATTTTGGATATTTTTAAAGATGCTGGTGTTTCTAGAATACTGAGATAAAAATGATAACCGTGATTATTTTGGTCACAATAACCGTGATATGAAATGTTTATATCGTTACATCTCCAGCTCCAGAACAGTTTTTCATTCAGAAACACCAGAAATTTGCCAGTAAGCTAAATTTTGAAGTGGGCACAAAACTAAGTTGATGACATCACGACAGCCCTTTCTAACTAGTTAAACTAAGAGTGTTACAACCATCCCCGCTCTGTCTACTGTTATTTAGAATAAATCTGATGTTACTCATAAAGTACTCAGTACTTAAGTAGTTTTTTCATTGAGTACTTTTTTACTTTTATTTGAGTAATTATTTGTATGACTACTTTTTACTTGTACTTGAGTAATATTTTTCTAAAGTAACAGTACTTTTACTTTAGTACAATTTTTGTTGTTCTACCCACCTCTGGGTGTAGTTTAGCTGTGGTGTAGTATAGCTGTGTTGTAGTATAACTGGTGTAGTAGTTGTGGTGTTTTATAGGTGTGTTGTAGTATAACTGTGGTGTAGTTTAGCTGTGGTGTAGTACAGCTGTGGTGTATTAAGTTGTGGTGTAGTATAGCTGTTGTAAAAGTGGTATAATTAGTGTAGTATAGCTGTGGTGTTTTACAGGTGTGTTGTAGTATAACTGTAATGTAGTTTAGCTGTGGTGTAGGACAGGTGTGTTGTAGTATAACTGTGGTGTAGTACAGGTGTGGTGTAGGGATAGCTGTGGTGTAGTACAGGTGTGGTGTAGTATAGCTGTGGTGTAGTACAGGTGTGGTGTAGTTTAGCCGTGGTGTAGTACAGGTGTGGTGTAGTTTAGCCGTGGTGTAGTACAGGTGTGGTGCAGTATAGCTGTGGTGTAGTACAGGTGTGGTGTAGGATAGCTGTGGTGTAGTACAGGTGTGGTGTAGTAAAACTGTGGTCTAGTACAGGTGTGGTGTAGTTTAGCTGTGGTGTAGTATAGTGTGTGGTGTAGTTTAGCTGTGGTGTAGTACAGGTGTGGTGTAGTTTAGCTGTGGTGTAGTACAGGTGTGGTGTAGTACAGGTGTGGTGTAGTACAAGTGTGGTGTAGTTTAGCTGTGGTGTAGTATAGGTGTGGTGTAGTTTAGCTGTGGTGTAGTAAAACTGTGGTCTAGTACAGGTGTGGTGTAGTTTAGCTGTGGTGTAGTGCATGTGTGGCGTAGTACATGTGTGTGGTGTAGTACAAGTGTGGCGTAGCCTAGCTGTGGTGTAGTTAAGTTGTGGTGTAGTAGAGGTGTGAAGTAGTTATATGTGTGTATACAGGTGTGTGTAGTTTAGCTGTGGTGTGCACAGGTGTGGTATAGATTAGCTGTGGTGTAGTACAGGTGGGGTGTAGTTTAGCTGTGGTGTAGTACAGGGTGGGTGTAGTCTAGCTGTGGTGTAGTATAGGTGTGGTGTAGTTAAGCTGTGGTGTAGTACAGGTGTGGTGTAGTTTAGCTGTGGTGTACTACAGGTGTGGTGTAGTTTAACTGTGGTGTAGTTTAGGTGTGGTTTAGTTTAGCTGTGGTGTAGTACAGGTGTGGTGTAGTATAGCTGTGGTGTAGTACAGGTGTGGTGTAGTATAGCTGTGGTGTAGTACAGGTGTGTTATTGTATAACTGTGGTGTATTACAGGTCTGTTGTTGTATAACAGTGGTGTATTACAGGTGTAGTGTAGTATAGCTGTGGTGTAATACAGGTGTGTTGTAGTTTAGCTGTGGTGTTGTACAGGTGTGTTGTAGTTTAGCTGTGGTGTATTACAGGTGTGGTGTAGTATAGCTGTGTTGTAGTACAGGTGTGGTGTAGGATAGCTGTGGTGTAGTACAGGTGTGGTGTAGTTTAGCCGTGGTGTAGTACAGGTGTGGTGTAGTTTAGCTGTGGTGTACTACAGGTGTGGTATAGTTTAGCTGTGGTGTAGTACAGGTGGGATGTAGTTTAGCTGTGGTGTAGTACAGGTGTGGTGTAGTTTAGCTGTGGTGTAGTACAGGTGGGGTGTAGTTTAGCTGTGGTGTAGTACAGGTGTGGTGTAGTTTAGCTGTGGTGTAGTACAGGTGGGGTGTAGTTTAGCTGTGGTGTAGTACAGGTGGGGTGTAGTCTAGCTGTGGTGTAGTATAGGTGTGGTGTAGTTAAGCTGTGGTGTAGTACAGGTGTGGTGTAGTTTAGCTGTGGTGTACTACAGGTGTGGTGTAGTTTAACTGTGGTGTAGTTTAGGTGTGGTTTAGTTTAGCTGTGGTGTAGTACAGGTGTGGTGTAGTATAGCTGTGGTGTAGTACAGGTGTGGTGTAGTATAGCTGTGGTGTAGTACAGGTGTGTTATTGTATAACTGTGGTGTATTACAGGTGTAGTGTAGTATAGCTGTGGTGTAATACAGGTGTGGTGTAGTTTAGCTGTGGTGTATTACAGGTGTGGTGTAGTATAGCTGTGTTGTAGTACAGGTGTGGTGTAGGATAGCTGTGGTGTAGTACAGGTGTGTTGTAGTTTAGCTGTGGTGTTGTACAGGTGTGTTGTAGTTTAGCTTTGGTGTATTACAGGTGTGGTGTAGTATAGCTGTGTTGTAGTACAGGTGTGGTGTAGTATAGCTTTGGTTCAGTACAGGTGTGGTGTATTCTAGCTGTGGTGTAGTACAGGTGGGGTGTAGTTTAACTGTAGTGTAGTATAGGTGTGGTGTAGTATATCTGTGGTGTAGTACAGGTGTGTTGTTGTATAACTGGTGTAGTATAGCTGTGGTGTAGTATAGATGTGATGTAGTGTAGATGTGGTGTAGTGTAGATGTGGTGTAGTACAGGTGTGGTGTAGTATAGCTGTGGTGTAGAACAGGTGTGGTGTAGTATAGCTGTGCTGTAGTATAGCTGTGGTGTAGTACAGGTGTGATGTAGTACAGGTGTGGTGTAGTATAGATGTGGTGTAGTAGAGGTGTGGTGTAGTATAGGTGTGGTGTAGTACAGGTGTGGTGTAGTATAGCTGTGGTGTAGTATAGCTGTGGTGTAGTATAGCTGTGGTGTAGTACAGGTGTGGTGTAGTATAGATGTGGTGTATTCTACCTGTGGTGTAGTACAGGTGTGGTGTAGGATAGCTGTGGTGTAGTACAGGTGTGGTGTAGTATAGCTGTGGTGTAGTACAGGTGTGGTGTAGTTTAGCTGTGGTGTAATACAGGTTTGGTGTAGTATAACTGTGGTGTAGTATAGCTGTGGTGTAGTATAGATGTGGTGTAGTGTAGATGTGGTGTAGTACAGGTGTGGTGTAGTATAGCTGTGCTGTAGTATAGCTGTGGTGTAGTACAGGTGTGATGTAGTACAGGTGTGGTGTAGTATAGGTGTGGTGTAGTACAGGTGTGGTGTAGTACAGGTGTGGTGTAGTACAGGTGTGGTGTAGTATAGCTGTGGTGTAGTATAGCTGTGGTGTAGTATAGCTGTGGTGTAGTACAGGTGTGGTGAAGTATAGCTGTGGTGTAGTACAGGTGTGGTGTAGTATAGCTTTGGTTCAGTACAGGTGTGGTGTATTCTAGCTGTGGTGTAGTACAGGTGGGGTGTAGTTTAACTGTAGTGTAGTATAGGTGTGGTGTAGTATATCTGTGGTGTAGTACAGGTGTGTTGTTGTATAACTGGTGTAGTATAGCTGTGGTGTAGTATAGATGTGATGTAGTGTAGATGTGGTGTAGTGTAGATGTGGTGTAGTACAGGTGTGGTGTAGTATAGCTGTGGTGTAGAACGTGTGGTGTAGTATAGCTGTGCTGTAGTATAGCTGTGGTGTAGTACAGGTGTGATGTAGTACAGGTGTGGTGTAGTATAGATGTGGTGTAGTAGAGGTGTGGTGTAGTATAGGTGTGGTGTAGTACAGGTGTGGTGTAGTATAGCTGTGGTGTAGTATAGCTGTGGTGTAGTACAGGTGTGGTGTAGTATAGATGTGGTGTATTCTACCTGTGGTGTAGTACAGGTGTGGTGTAGGATAGCTGTGGTGTAGTACAGGTGTGGTGTAGTATAGCTGTGGTGTAGTACAGGTGTGGTGTAGTTTAGCTGTGGTGTAATACAGGTGTGGTGTAGTATAACTGTGGTGTAGTATAGCTGTGGTGTAGTATAGATGTGGTGTAGTGTAGATGTGGTGTAGTACAGGTGTGGTGTAGTAAAGCTGTGCTGTAGTATAGCTGTGGTGTAGTACAGGTGTGATGTAGTACAGGTGTGGTGTAGTATAGATGTGGTGTAGTAGAGGTGTGGTGTAGTATAGGTGTGGTGTAGTACAGGTGTGGTGTGGTATAGCTGTGGTGTAGTATAGCTGTGGTGTAGTATAGCTGTGGTGTAGTACAGGTGTGGTGTAGTATAGATGTGGTGTAGTATAGATGTGGTGTAGTAGAGGTGTGGTGTAGTACAGGTGTGGTGTGGTATAGCTGTGGTGTAGTATAGCTGTGGTGTAGTATAGCTGTGGTGTAGTACAGGTGTGGTGTAGTATAGATGTGGTGTAGTACAGGTGTGGTGTAGTATAGCTTTGGTTCAGTACAGGTGTGGTGTATTCTAGCTGTGGTGTAGTACAGGTGGGGTGTAGTTTAACTGTAGTGTAGTATAGGTGTGGTGTAGTATATCTGTGGTGTAGTACAGGTGTGTTGTTGTATAACTGGTGTAGTATAGCTGTGGTGTAGTATAGATGTGATGTAGTGTAGATGTGGTGTAGTGTAGATGTGGTGTAGTACAGGTGTGGTGTAGTATAGCTGTGGTGTAGAACAGGTGTGGTGTAGTATAGCTGTGCTGTAGTATAGCTGTGGTGTAGTACAGGTGTGATGTAGTACAGGTGTGGTGTAGTATAGATGTGGTGTAGTAGAGGTGTGGTGTAGTATAGGTGTGGTGTAGTACAGGTGTGGTGTAGTATAGCTGTGGTGTAGTATAGCTGTGGTGTAGTACAGGTGTGGTGTAGTATAGATGTGGTGTATTCTACCTGTGGTGTAGTACAGGTGTGGTGTAGGATAGCTGTGGTGTAGTACAGGTGTGGTGTAGTATAGCTGTGGTGTAGTACAGGTGTGGTGTAGTTTAGCTGTGGTGTAATACAGGTGTGGTGTAGTATAACTGTGGTGTAGTATAGCTGTGGTGTAGTACAGATGTGGTGTAGTGTAGATGTGGTGTAGTACAGGTGTGGTGTAGTATAGCTGTGCTGTAGTATAGCTGTGGTGTAGTACAGGTGTGATGTAGTACAGGTGTGGTGTAGTATAGATGTGGTGTAGTAGAGGTGTGGTGTAGTATAGGTGTGGTGTAGTACAGGTGTGGTGTGGTATAGCTGTGGTGTAGTATAGCTGTGGTGTAGCATAGCTGTGGTGTAGTACAGGTGTGGTGTAGTATAGATGTGGTGTAGTATAGGTGTGGTGTAGTCTACCTGTGGTGTAGTACAGGTGTGGTGTAGGATAGCTGTGGTGTAGTACAGGTGTGGTGCAGTATAGCTGTGGTGTAGTACAGGTGTGGTGTAGTATAGATGTGGTGTAGTATAGGTGTGGTGTAGTCTACCTGTGGTGTAGTACAGGTGTGGTGTAGGATAGCTGTGGTGTAGTACAGGTGTGGTGTAGTACAGCTGTGGTGTAGTACAGGTGTGGTGTAGTTTAGCTGTGGTGTAGTATAGCTGTGGTGTAGTTTAGCTGTGGTGTAGTATAGCTGTGGTGTAGTACAGGTGTGGTGTAGGATAGCTGTGGTGTAGATTAGGTGTGGTGTAGTATAGCTGTGGTGTAGTACAGGTGTGGTGTAGTTTAGCTGTGGTGTAGTACAGGTGTGGTGTAGTATAGGTGTGGTGTAGTATAGCTGTGGTGTAGTATAGGTGTGGTGTAGTACAGGTGTGGTGTAGGATAGCTGTGGTCTAGTACAGGTGTGGTGTAGTATAGCTGTGGTGTAGTATAGGTGTGGTGTAGTATAGGTGTGGTGTAGTATAGGTGTGGTGTAGTTTAGCTGTGGTGTAGTATAGGTGTGGTGTAGTATAGGTGTGGTGTAGTTTAGCTGTGGTGTTGTATAGCTGTGGTGTAGTACAGGTGTGGTGTAGTATATGTGTGGTCTAGTATAGGTGTGGTGTAGTTTAGCTGTGGTGTAGTATAGGTGTGGTGTAGTTTAGCTGTGGTGTTGTATAGCTGTGGTGTAGTACAGGTGTGGTGTAGTATATGTGTGGTCTAGTATAGGTGTGGTGTAGTACAGGTGTGGTGTAGTATATGTGTGGTCTAGTATAGCTGTGTTGTAGTATAGGTGTGGTGTAGAATAGCTGTGGTGTAGTACAGGTGTGGTGTAGTATAGGTGTGGTGTAGTACAGGTGTGGTGTAGTTTAGCTGTGGTGTTGTATAGCTGTGGTGTAGTACAGGTGTGGTGTAGTATATGTGTGGTCTAGTATAGGTGTGGTGTAGCATAGGTGTGGTGTAGTTTAGCTGTGGTGTAGTATAGGTGTGGTGTAGTACAGGTGTGGTGTAGTATAGCTGTGGTGTAGTATAGGTGTGGTGTAGAATAGCTGTGGTGTAGTACAGGTGTGGTGTAGTATAGCTGTGGTGTAGTATAGGTGTGGTGTAGTACAGCTGTGGTGTAGTATAGGTGTGGTGTAGTATAGGTGTGGTGTAGAATAGGTGTGGTGTAGTACAGGTGTGGTGTAGTATAGCTGTGTTGTAGTATAGGTGTGGTGTAGAATAGCTGTGGTGTAGTACAGGTGTGGTGTAGTACAGCTGTGGTGTAGTATAGGTGTGGTGTAGTATAGGTGTGGTGTAGAATAGGTGTGGTGTAGTATAGGTGTGGTGTAGTTTAGCTGTGGTGTAGTATAGCTGTGGTGTAGTACAGGTGTGGTGTAGTATAGCTGTGGTGTAGTATAGCTGTGGTGTAGTATAGGTGTGGTGTAGTATAACTGTGTTGTAGTATAGCTGTGGTGTTGTACAGGTGTGGTGTAGTATAGCTTCGGTGTAGTATAACTGTGGTGTAGTATAGCTGTGGTGTAGTATAGGTGTGTGTGTAGTATAGCTGTGGTGTAGTATAGGTGTGGTGTAGTATAACTGTGGTGTAGTACAGGTGTGTTGTAGTAAAACTAATGGTGTAGTATAACTGTGTTGTAGTAAAACTGTGTGTAGTATAGCTGTGGTGTAGTATAGCTGTGGTGGGGTACAGGTGTGGTGTAATACAGGTGTGGTGTAGTATAACTGTGGTGTAGTACAGGTGAGGTGTAGTATGGCTGTGGTGTAGTATAGCTGTGGTGTAGTATAACTGTGTGTTTAGTGTTAACTGTGGTGTAGTTTAGCTGTGGTGTAGTATAGCTAGAGGTGGAGTTTAGCTGTGGTGTAGTATAACTGTGGTGTAGTATAGCTGTGATGTAGTATAGCTGTGGTGTAGTATAGCTGTGGTGTAGTTTAGCTTTTGTGTAGTATAGCTGTGTTGTAGTATAGCTATGGTGTAGTTTAGCTGTGGTGTAGTATAGCTGTTGTGTAGTATAGCTATGGTGTAGTTTAGCTGTAGTGTAGTATAGCCGTGGTGTAGTATAGCTGTGGTGTAGTTTAGCCTGTGGTGTAGTATAGCTGTGGTGTAGTATAGCTGTGGTGTAGTATAACTGTGTTTTAGTAAAACTGTGGTGTAGTTTAGCTGTGGTGTAGTATAGCTGTGGTGTAGTTTAGCTGTGGTGTAGTATAACTGTGGTGTAGTATAACTGTGTTTTAGTAAAACTGTGGTGTAGTTTAGCTGTGGTGTAGTTTAGCTGTGGTGTAGTATAACTGTGGTGTAGTATAGGTGTGGTGTAGTATAGGTGTGTTGTAGTATAACTGTGTTTTAGTAAAACTGTGGTGTAGTATAGCTGTGGTGTAGTATAGCTGTGTTGTAGTATAACTGTGTTTTAGTAAAACTGTGGTGTAGTATAGCTGTGGTGTAGTATAGCTGTGTTGTAGTATAACTGTGTTTTAGTAAAAACTGTGGTGTAGTATAGCTGTGGTGTAGTATAGCTGTGTTGTAGTATAACTGTGTTTTAGTAAAACTGAGGTGTATATAGCTGTGTTGTAGTATAACTGTGTTTTAGTAAACTGTGGTGTAGTATAGCTGTGGTGTATATAGCTGTGTTGTAGTATAATTGTGTTTTAGTAAAACTGTGGTGTAGTATAGCTGTGGTGTAGTTTAGCTGTGGTGTAGTATAACTGTGGTGTAGTATAACTGTGTTTTAGTAAAACTGTGGTGTAGTTTAGCTGTGGTGTAGTATAGCTGTGGTGTAGTATAACTGTGTTTTAGTAAAACTGTGGTGTAGTATAGCTGTGGTGTGGTTTAGCTGTGGTGTAGTACAGGTGTGGTGCAGTACATGTGTGGTGTAGTACAGGTGTGGTGTAGTACAGGTGTGGTGCAGTACATGTGTGTGGTGTAGTATCAGACCCTTCTTCGCTCCTGTGGCTGTTTAATCACTTTTCTGTACAACACCGGCAGCTGTGCAGTAGTTTGTGAAAGAGACTGAGTGAGTGACAGGTGTCACATTCCAGAGATTCACAGGCTGATTTCTACTTGCAGTTTCAGACTCGGTAACAATGTTTTTTTGTTTTTAATGTTTTTATTTATCTTTCCATGTCTCTGTCTGATCCGGCGTCTGCTGTCTGTGATGACAGCTGTCATCTCCTGAGATGTCACATGCGCCTGTCACTGAATGTTGATTCAAGTCTAAGTTCAAATGTATTCATAGATCACACTTATCAACAATCAAATGATCACCAAAGGTGCTTAACACCTGACAAATATGGCACAACAGTTAGTGCAGGGGGCGTGGCTTAGCCATAGGTCAGTTAGGATTAGGTTAGGGTTAAGATTAGGGTCAGGTTTACACAATCAGTTGTGGTGGTACGGTTTAGGGTAAGGGGCTAGGGAATGCACTGTCAATGAATGTCCTCAAAGATTTAAGTACCGAGATGTGTGTGTGCTTTCACACTGATTCAAGTGACGATGAAGTTTAAGAACAAGATTAACGAGTGCTGAAAAGGAGGAAGTCTTTTCCGCATCTTTACGTGAATCAGCGGTGAATCAGCGGTGAATCGGACGTGAATCGGACGTGAATCGGACGTGAATCACACGTGAATCAGACGTGAATCAGCGGTGAATCGGACGTGAAATGGACGTGAAATGGACGTGAATCAGATGTGAATCAGACGTGAATCGCACGTGAATCAGACGTGAATCAACGGTGAATCAGCGGTGAATCGGACGTAAATCGACCGTGAATCAGACGTGAATCAGCAGTGAATCGGACGTGAATCGGACGTGAATCGGACGTGAATCGGATGTGAATCGGACGTGAATCGGACGTGAATCAGACGTGAATCAGACGTGAATCAGCCGTGAATCGGCCGTGAATCGGCCGTGAATTGGATGTGAATCAGCCGTGAATCGGATGTGAATCGGCCGTGAATCAGACGTGAATCAGCCGTGAATCGGCCGTGAATCAGCCGTGAATCGGCTGTGAATCGGCCGTGAATCAGACGTGAATCAGCCGTGAATCGGCCGTGAATCAGCCGTGAATCGGCCGTGAATCGGCCGTGAATCAGACGTGAATCAGACGTGAATCAGACGTGAATCAGACGTGAGTCAGACGTGAATCGGACATGAATCAGCGGTGAATCGGACGTGAATCGGACGTGAATCGGACGTGAATCAGCTGTGAATCGGACGTGAATCGGACGTGAATCAGACGTGAATCGGCCGTGAATCGGACGTGAATCAGACGTGAATCAGACGTGAATCAGACGTGAATCAGCCGTGAATCGGACGTGAGTCATACGTGAATCAGACGTGAATCGGACGTGAATCAGCGGTGAATCGGACGTGAATCGGACGTATATCAGCGGTGAATCGGACGTGAATCAGCGGTGAATCAGACGTGGATCAGACGTGAATCAGCCGTGAATCGGCCGTGAATCAGACGTGAATCAGCCGTGAATCAGACGTGAATCAGACGTGAATCAGCCGTGAATCGGACGTGAATCGGACGTGAGTCGGACGTGAATCGGACGTGAATCAGCGGTGAATCGGACGTGAATCAGCGGTGAATTGGACGTGAATCAGACGTGAATCAGACGTGAATCAGACGTGAATCAGCCGTGAATCGGACGTGAGTCGGACGTGAATCGGACGTGAATCAGCGGTGAATCGGACGTGAATCAGCGGTGAATCGGACGTGAATCAGACGTGAATCAGACGTGAATCAGCCGTGAATCGGACGTGAGTCAGACGTGAATCAGACGTGAATCGGACGTGAATCGGACGTGAATCAGACGTGAATCGGACGTGAATCAGCGGTGAATCGGACGTGAATCAGACGTGAATCAGACGTGAATCAGCCGTGAATCGGACGTGAGTCAGACGTGAATCAGACGTGAATCAGACGTGAATCAGACGTGAATCAGACGTGAATCAGCCGTGAATCGGACGTGAGTCGGACGTGAATCGGACGTGAATCAGCGGTGAATCGGACGTGAATCAGCGGTGAATCGGACGTGAATCAGACGTGAATCAGACGTGAATCAGCCGTGAATCGGACGTGAGTCAGACGTGAATCAGACGTGAATCGGACGTGAATCAGCGGTGAATCGGACGTGAATCGGCGGTGAATCGGACGTGAATCGGACGTGAATCGGACGTGAATCAGCTGTGAATCGGACGTGAATCGGACGTGAATCAGACGTGAATCGGACGTGAATCGGACGTGAATCAGACGTGAATCAGACGTGAATCAGACGTGAATCGGACGTGAATCAGCGGTGAATCGGACGTGAATCAGCGGTGAATCGGACGTGAATCAGACGTGAATCAGACGTGAATCAGCCGTGAATCGGACGTGAATCAGCGGTGAATCAGACGTGAATCAGACGTGAATCAGACGTGAATCAGACGTGAATCAGACGTGAATCAGCCGTGAATCGGACGTGAATCGGACGTGAGTCGGACGTGAATCGGACGTGAATCAGCGGTGAATCGGACGTGAATCAGCGGTGAATCGGACGTGAATCAGACGTGAATCAGACGTGAATCAGCCGTGAATCGGACGTGAGTCAGACGTGAATCAGACGTGAATCAGACGTGAATCGGACGTGAATCAGCCGTGAATCGGACGTGAATCAGCGGTGAATCGGACGTGAATCAGACGTGAATCAGACGTGAATCAGCCGTGAATCGGACGGGAGTCAGACGTGAATCAGACGGAATCAGACGCGGAATCAGACGTGAATCAGCCGTGAATCGGACGTGAGTCGGACGTGAATCGGACGTGAATCAGCGGTGAATCGGACGTGAATCAGCGGTGAATCGGACGTGAATCAGACGTGAATCAGACGTGAATCAGCCGTGAATCGGACGTGAGTCAGACGTGAATCAGACGTGAATCGGACGTGAATCAGCGGTGAATCGGACGTGAATCGGCGGTGAATCGGACGTGAATCGGACGTGAATCAGCGGTGAATCGGACGTGAATCAGCGGTGAATCGGACGGAATCAGACGGAATCAGACGTGAATCAGACGGAATCAGCCGTGAATCAGACGGAATCAGCCGGGAATCGGACGTGAATCAGCGGTGAATCGGACGTGAATCAGCGGTGAATCGGACGGAATCAGACGTGAATCAGACGCGGAATCAGCCGTGGAATCGGACGTGAGTCAGACGTGAATCAGACGTGGAATCGGACGTGAATCGACGTGAATCAGACGTGAATCGGACGTGAATCAGCGGTGAATCGGACGTGAATCAGACGCGGAATCAGACGGAATCAGCCGTGGAATCGACGTGAGTCAGACGGAATCAGACGAGGAATCAGACGTGAATCAGACGTGAATCAGACGTGAATCAGCCGTGAATCGGACGTGAGTCGGACGTGGAATCGGACGTGAATCAGCGGTGAATCGGACGGAACCAGCGGGGAATCGGACGGAATCAGACGTGCGGGAATCAGACGCGGAATCAGCCGAATCGGACGTGAGTCAGACGGAATCAGACGTGGAATCGACGGAATCAGCGTGAATCGGACGTGGAATCGGCGAATCGGACGCGGAATCGGACGCGGAATCGGACGGGAATCAGCTGTGAATCGGACGGAATCGACGGGAATCGACGAATCGGACGGAATCGGATGCGGAATCAGACGTGAATCAGACGGAATCAGACGAATCGGACGTGAATCAGCAGGTGAATCGGACGGAATCAGCGTGAATCGGACGGAATCAGACGTGAATCAGACGGAATCAGCCGTGAATCGGACGTGAATCGCGGTGAATCAGACGTGAATCAGACGTGAATCAGACGCGGAATCAGACGGAATCAGACGGGAATCAGCCGGGAATCGGACGTGAATCGGACGTGAGTCGGACGTGAATCGGACGGAATCCGCGGTGAATCGGACGCGGAATCAGCGTGAATCGGACGGAATCAGACGTGAATCAGACGGGAATCAGCCGTGAATCGGACGTGAGTCAGACGTGAATCAGACGCGGGAATCGGACGGAATCAGCGTGTGAATCGGACGTGAATCGGTGGTGAATCGGACGTGAATCGGACGTGAATCGGACGTGAATCAGCCGTGAATCGGACGTGGAATCGGACGGAATCAGACGCGGAATCGACGTGAATCGGACGGGAATCAGACGGGAATCAGACGTGAATCAGACGCGGAATCGGACGGAATCAGCGGTGAATCGGACGTGAATCAGTGTGAATCGGATCGGAATCAGACGTGCGGAATCAGACGGAATCAGCCGCGGAATCGGATGTGGAACCGCCGTGAATCAGACGTGAATCAGACGCGGAATCAGACGTGAATCAGACGTGAATCAGACGTGGAATCAGCCGTGAATCGGACGGAATCGACGGGAGTCGGACGTGGAATCGGACGGAATCAGCGGTGAATCGGACGGAATCAGCGGTGAATCGACGTGAATCAGACGGAATCAGACGTGAATCAGCCGCGGAATCGGACGGTGAGTCAGACGGAATCAGACGCGGAATCAGACGGAATCGGACGTGAATCAGCGGTGAATCGGACGGAATCAGCGAATCGGACGTGAATCAGACGCGGAATCAGACGCGGAATCCGCCGTGAATCGGACGTGAGTCAGACGTGAATCAGACGTGAATCAGACGCGGAATCAGACGGAATCAGCCGTGAATCGGACGTGAGTCGGACGTGAATCGGACGTGAATCAGCGAATCGGACGGAATCAGCGGGAATCGGTCGTGAATCAGACGGGAATCAGACGTGAATCAGCCGTGAATCGGACGTGAGTCAGACGTGAATCAGACGGAATCGGACGGAATCAGCGGTGAATCGGACGCGGAATCGGCGGTGAATCGGACGCGGAATCGGACGTGAATCAGCGAATCGGACGTGAATCAGCGGTGAATCGGACGTGAATCAGACGTGAATCAGATGCGGAATCAGACGGAATCAGCCGTGAATCAGACGTGAATCAGCCGTGAATCGGACGTGGAATCGGCTGGAATCGACGTGAATCAGCGGTGAATCGACGTGAATCAGACGGAATCAGACGGAATCAGCCGCGGAATCGGACGGAGTCAGACGTGAATCAGACGCGGAATCGGACGCGGAATCGGACGTGAATCAGACGCGGAATCGGACGTGAATCAGTCGGTGAATCGGACGTGAATCAGACGTGAATCAGACGTGAATCAGCCGTGAATCGGACGTGAGTCAGACGTGAATCAGACGGAATCAGACGTGAATCAGACGCGGAATCAGACGGAATCAGCCGTGAATCGGACGTGAGTCGGACGTGAATCGGACGTGAATCAGCGGGAATCGGACGGAATCAGCGGTGAATCGGACGGAATCAGACGCGGAATCAGACGTTGAATCAGCCGTGAATCGGACGTGAGTCAGACGTGAATCAGACGTGAATCGGACGGAATCAGCGGTGAATCGGACGTGAATCGGCGGTGAATCGGACGTGAATCGGACGTGAATCGGACGTGAATCCGCTGTGAATCGGACGTGAATCGGACGTGAATCAGACGGGAATCGACGTGAATCGGACGTGAATCAGACGGAATCAGACGCGGAATCAGACGGAATCGGACGTGAATCAGCGGTGAATCGGACGGAATCAGCCGTGAATCGGACGTGAATCAGACGTGAATCAGACGTGAATCAGCCGGGAATCGGACGTGAATCAGCGAATCAGACGTGAATCAGACGTGAATCAGACGGGAATCAGACGTGAATCAGACGTGAATCAGCCGGAATCGGACGCGGAATCGGACGTAAGTCGGACGTGAATCGGACGGAATCAGCGGTGAATCGGACGGAATCAGCGGTGAATCGGACGTGAATCAGACGTGAATCAGACGTGAATCAGCCGCGGAATCGGACGTGAGTCAGACGGAATCAGACGGAATCAGACGTGGAATCGGACGTGAATCAGCGTGTGAATCGGACGTGGAATCAGTGAATCGGACGTGAATCAGACGGGAATCAGACGGAATCAGCCGTGGAATCGGACGTGGAGTCAGACGATCAGAGGAACCAGACGCGGAATCAGACGTGAATCAGACGGAATCAGCCGTGAATCGGACGTGAGTCGGACGTGGAATCGGACGGCGGAATCAGCTGTGAATCGGACGTGAATCAGCGGATACGTGGAATCGTCGTGAATCAGACGTGAATCAGACGACGGAATCAGCCGTCGGAATCGGACGTTTGGGGAGTCAGACGTGAATCAGACGCGAATCGGACGCGGAATCAGCGAATCGGACGTGAATCGGGCGGTGAATCGGACGTGAATCGGACGTGGAATCGGACGGAATCAGCTGTGAATCGGACGGGAATCGGACGGAATCAGACGTGAATCGGACGCGGAATCGACGTGAATCAGACGCGGAATCAGACGCGGAATCAGACGTGGAATCGGACGGAATCAGCGAAGTGAATCGGACGCGGAATCGGAC
>JALJCO010003783.1:0-19025 GCA_023101725.1 Atherinomorus stipes
CTATTTTTGTAATTTTGGGAATACATTCTTTTTTTTTTCTTTTTTTTTTAACTTGTCCTGTCCAGCATCGAAGCAAGCAGAATGGAAATCTGATTGCTTTTTTCTGTTGAACAGTTTTGCTTTACCAAGCGGAGCTTTATGAACATAAGTCTCCACTTGATATCATGTTTATTCATTTTATTTCTTTAAAGCAACCTTTACCAATCTTGCATTTCAGAAAGCACAGCAAGATAATTTGAATATAAACAGTCCCGCCTCACTGCTAAGACACACCCCCTTATTCCCTCTGCCTCCCAATGCAGAAGCAAAGGTCTGACAGGCAGGTCCGTTGGACAATCCTAGAGGTGCACCCCACTTCAAGGATTGGTTGGAGTTTTCATTGAATATTTAGAGATTGGAATAATATTTTATATTGATTAATGGTGGGTCTGTCTTGTATTTCAGAGTTCCATTACCTCATTCATAGCATTTTACCCTGTTAGAAAAATAGTGTAAGAATGCAACATCGGTAAGGGTTGCTTTAATTAAACATTTGTCTATTACACCATTCCATATCATACTGCTGGGCCTGACAAGGGAGAAATGAAAGTTAACAGAGGTAATGATAGAAAGTGAAACAGAGAGAAAGGAGTAAGGAAGAGGAAGAGAGAGAGGAGAGAAAACATGAATCCACTTACACAGTTCACTGGTACATCTGTACAGCGATCCCTAAACAACCAAGGTCTCTGTTGGAAAACAAAACAAGCAATCCCCTACAGGAGGACCTGCAGGTGGCTTAGATATCCTCAGATCATACAAACACACGCAGAACTACGCAGAGAAGAGGTACAACCTAGTCCTCGCAATGGAAAGCAGTGTCACAGTGTCAACATGCATAATAAAGGGTGCTCCTTGGTGATACAGTCATGCAGATGCAGCCTCGTCTCTGTAAGGAGGAGGAAGCCCGCAAGGCTCACGACCCAGGCCCCCAGCAGCCACCCAGAGGCCCAGATCCCAGCTACTCCCCCCCCCAAAGAGCGGACATGCATCCCCCGAAGGGCGGCAAAAGGCGGCCCCAGCCGGAGCCCCCCGCGGTCTGGGGGCCCAGGCCCCAGCGGACCAAGACCAGCAGCTGCCAACCCCACCGGGCGCCCCCCGGAGCAGAGTCAGCACCGGGCCCAGGGCCCAAGCGCCCAGGAGCAGCCACCCCCCCCCGACCCGGGCGGCCCAACTGAAACCCAGGAGGACCGGACACCCCAGACGACACCCCCCCAGGGCAGGCCAGCCCCCACCCCAACGTCCCTGCCCCACACACCTGACACCAGGGCGCCACCACCTCTACCACCCCCTACCCCGCCACCACGGTCACACACACACTCCCCACACACCTACCCCAACACTAGGGCTGAAAGATATATCGTCACCGCATCCACATCGAGACACGGACATCCAAGACATCAACACCGCAAGAGCAACCACACAAAAGATACAGATCCCCCCCGCGCCCGCCCCGCATACAAAGCCCCGGAAGCCACAAACAAAACCGCATCCCCCACCAAAGAGCCCGGCCCCCAACCAACCCGCAGCCACACCGTACCACACCGACACCGAGATGCCCGGCACGAACACCGAGATACGAAACCTCGCCCACACCGCCCAGCCCTACCCAACATCTCCATGTACCCCCCCACACACACACATACACCCACCCACTCCGCTCTCCGACCTTACATACCCACACTCACTCCTCCCTCCACCCCCAACACTCTCCTCCCTCTACCGTCCACACCTACCCCCACCTCCTCAAACCCTCTAACACACACATGCACTCCCCCCACATAACTGCACCAACCCCTCCCTACCCCCCACACATACGCCCCCACCTCCCTATACCCCCAATACCCCATACAGTCCCCCCTTACATGTCCAGCCCCGCCCATCCCTCTGACCTATCACACTCCCTCCCTTCCTTCCTTCAGCCCCTCACGACCATCCCTACTAGACACTCACGAGCATGCCCCTCCTTCCTCCATCCCCCCTTTCCTCCAACCACTTACCCACATCTCCTCCCTCTTCCAGCCCAAGTTCCTCCCTCCCACATTTCCTCTTTCACACTCTCATTCATTATTCTCACATACCCACCTCGCTCTTGCCCATGCCCTCGTGCCTCTTGAGTGGCTTAGCTTCGGCTAAGTTTAATTCTGTTGTTAGCTTCCACACATTTCCCAAAGATATTGTGACAAATTCACCATTACAGACCACACCAGAGTCTGCAGTCGTCATTTTCAAAGTACAGACCTGATTGAGCCTTCTACTCCAGCCGGAGGAAGATGTCTGAAAAAAGGGGCAGTTCCGTTACTTTTTCAGAGGAACAACTTTACACTGCCGGTCCCACGGCCCGCAGTTTGGCAAAGAAGAGAGCGACCAGACACAGTTATGGACATGATACAAACTGGAGAACCCTCCCATGGATGAACACCACCCAGACAACAGCTATTGCTCAGCTACTGAACCTGCTGCGCTTGATCTAGCCCTTGACCATACTGAGGATCTCCTTGCAGAAATCGCAAGGCTTTACATAAGCCTTGTTTACGTAAGTTTACGTAAACAAATGGAAGAAATGGCTGTCAACAACAAGTTTGGGCTGGAGCGGTTTGCTGCCTCAGATGATGACATAAGGTTTTACACAAGGTAAGCTAAAGTGTTGGCATTGTTTATCAGCCTTCTTCAGAGCTGTCGGGACTTCCTGGTGTGCCGTGTCTTTAAAGGTAGAGTCCGAAGTCCCTCCAGCGTTTCTGTTGGCAAACAACAGTATTCAAACTTAGCGCTCCTCCCTCTCAGGCTAATGGCCGCCTCGTTCTAGCTAGCCTATTCAACTTCAAGCTTCTCCTTCAGAGCTCAGAAGCGGGTACAAGCCAAACTATTATTAACCCTGGTTTTCCAAACTGCATTATCTGAAGCTCTTACCTTTTCTTCGGTGCATCCACGGTGTTTCCTTTCTTTCTTTTTTTTTTCCTTTGAGAGTTTGAGTGACTGGCTTCTGCTCCAATCATGAGCTTATTTCCACAAAGCGTCATGCTCTTAGCTCTGTCATTGGCTGCCGATATAAACAGAAATCTCCACCCAGAACCGTCCGGACCAGACCAGAACAATGCAAAAGAGCGAATTACAGGCAGGGGGAGAGAGAGTTGCGTTCAAGCGCACCACAGCACGGGAGTAGAGGCCCAAAGGCGGGTTTGAGACGGATTTCACTTGCATTTATTTATACAAAAACGTCTAATGTTTATTTTTACAGGGGGAACTTCGGACTATACCTTTAAAGACAGCAGTAACACTTTACAATAGGGGATTATCACGCTTACCGGAACTTCCCGGTACTTGGGCATTTCCTCTTCCGGGCCGTTTTACCAACAGCCGTGCCTGCTCTGTTATACTGTTTAAATCGGATAAACTCCAAACATATTTAAGTTTTCATTCCACACTGAAGTCATACTAAGGAAGAAGTGGATCAAAGTGATCGATTCGCCGCGGTGAAGGGCCGAACTATAAAATAAAACAACACACGTTTGTTTGTAGCCGGTGGGGCACAACACCGGCACTTCACAGCATGCTAGCATTAGCCAGCTAGCGTTTACTGACGTGCTTAACATTGTGCGTCTTAAAACACACAGACATCTGAAAATCACGTCTGTACACTCCCCCCCCCCCCCACCCCACCCCCCCATTTCCAGTGGAACAACTGGAGACTGCCAAGAAAGGAGACGCTTTCAGATGCTTGTGTGTTTTCAGCCGCACAAAGTTAGGCACGTCATCGAGCTGGCTAATGCTAGCATGCTAACATGACTGTGTAGTCTGCCGGCTACAAACAAACGTGTGTTGTTTTATCATAAAGTTCGGTCCTTCACCGCGGCGAATCGGTCGTTTTGATCCACTTCTTCCTTAGCATCACTTCAGTCTGGAATGAAAACTTGGCATTGGCGTTTATCCGATTTACAAAGTTTAACAGAGTAGTAGCTGGCGGACTACTGTTAGCAGGCTAGCATTAGCCAGCTTGATGACGTGCCTAACTTTGTGCGGCTGAAAACACACAAGCATCTGAAAGCGTCTCCTTTCTTGGCAGTCCCCAGTTGTTCCACTGGAAACGGGGGGGGGGGGGGGGGGGTACAGACCCGATTTTCAGATGTTTGTGTGTTTTAAGACGCACAAAGTCAAGCACGTAGGTAAACGCTAGCTGGCTAATGCTAGCATGCCGGTGTTGTGCCCCACCGGCTACAAACAAACATGCTACGTTGTTTTATTGTAAAGTTCGGCCCTTCACTCTGGAGAATCGCTTTGATCCACTTCCTCCTTAGTATCACTTCAGTCTGGAATCCGTGAAAATTTCAGTAGGGTTGGCGTTTATTCACGTTATCTACGAAGTAAAGCAGGGACATTGAACTGGGCCGGAAGTGGGCCGTCTAAGTGTTTCAAACCAGAAGTTCGGAACACGGAAGCGTGATAATCCCCCATAGGGGCCACCAAATTTGCTTAACTACTCAGGGACTAATGAGGAACGAATAGAGGACTAATAATTACCTAAACATTAGCTAAACTTTTCATACCTGTGACATCATATAGATTACCTAATGATCAGTGAATCATTAACTAATGGGTAGTTTATCATAAAATGACTAAAACCCAATTTTCAGTCTGGTTCATGGAGCAGATGAATATCTCCTGCTGCATCTGTAGCTGTGTTCAAAATCGTTCCCTATCACGGATGTAGTGCACTATATAGTGAGCATGCCATTTTGTAGTGTTGTTCGAATTCTGTTCACTACTTTTCATCCACTACATCGCCCACTATAAAATACCCACAATGCACTGCAAATGTGAGTGTACAAGCAATGTACCCTACATTTTACTCCCGTATACCACAATGCAATGCGGCTGTGTTTTGTGATCACAGAAGAAGAAAAATGGCGAAGCAGCTTTTTGTATAAATAAATGTAAGTAACGTTAAAGTACCAACATTTGCCTTAGTGGCGTTGTTGTGTAGGTTTTCACGATAATGTTATTTCTTCGTAGCAGGAAAGCTGTCTATTGGTCATAACTGTTAGCTACCGCTACTGCATGTCTTTAAAAAAAAAAAAAAAAAAAAAACCTTTATTGAAGTTCTGCTACTGCACGTCGCAGCAATATCTGACGCATCTACTGACGTCACCCCAAGTAGTGTCCAAAATCTCCCTCCGTCGTTCCCTATGTGGCAGGATGAGATTGTGTGTTTGTGTATAGCCGATCAGTGGTCAGCAGTAATCAGCAGCGACTTATAAAAGACAGGTAAGGTCTTGCTAGAACTCAGTGTCTCCTGACGTCAAGCAACTCACCTGAGTTGTTGATCACGTGACTTCCAGCAGTCACGGAAGGTATGTGCCTTGCATCTTTATGTTCAATATTGGGCCAGAGGCTTTGTGCTTATACAGTAGTTGGTCTTTCATGTAGATCTTCGGTTGCGATCGCCAGCCTAGACCACACGCCGGGATCAACATGGTATGTACACTGGATCCCCCCCGTCTTCATGTTGAATGGTGGAAGCCATTAACCATCTCCATTTGTAGGTTACTAGCTTGGCTGTGCTAGTGCTGTCAACAAGAGCGCCCCTCCTGACAAACCCTTTGCAGTGATCGGTAAGCGTCATCATTCTTAAGCATATTCTAATCTTGTTTGGAAGCTCATATTTTTGTGTTTGTTGAAAGGACGTATCGAAGCAGTGAAGACGAGCAGCTGCATCTGGGTGCTGCGGTCCACATCACTGGCAGTGCCGCAGCGGTCTTATGCTCTGAGGGCGCCAAACACAGGAGTACGGCTGCTGTGCTTACCCTTTATGTATGTCAAACCTCTGTTTACCAGTTCCTGAGTGAACTGCGCTTCTTCCCTCTGTCATTGAGGACGGTTTCTTGCGGCTTTATTCTGTTCATCCGCTCAGGCTGGGTGTATGTCCGGGTGTCATAGATATGTCCCGGTAAGATCTGTCACTACATAAGTGCCGTGTGAACTAACCGTGTGTCCTGTTACCTGTCTGACCAGGTAGCTTAACGGTTGGGCAGTTTGTTTTTTTTTTGTTATACTTGTATGATCCCCGAGGGGAAATTAGGGCTCTGCATTTCACCATCTCTGTACTGTGAGTATCAGAGAGCAGTGGGCTGCTACTTAAAGCGCCCGGGGAGCAGATGGTGGGGGGTTAAGGACCTTGCTCAGGGGTCCACAGTGGTCCACCCAGGAGTCGTGTTGGGGAATCGAACCCGGGTCCTCCGCGCCCAAGCCCACGACGCTACCACTGGGCTATTTTTTGTTATTCTTTTTTACATGATAACTTGTATATTGTTTTAATTTTGTTTTCACTTAGATTTAGATTAGATTGCTGCAAGCTTGATCCAGTGGAGGTGGTTCCTTCCAGGGTTGGAATCCCCCTTTCGGTTTGGTGTGAACCCTCTTCTGCATGCTTGTTGTGTCCTCATGTGTGCTGTGGTGTGTCTGTATGTGTGGATGTTTGCACGTGTGCCAAGGGTGACTTCACGGGATTCCTCCACCTGAGTCCAGCCCACCGGAACCCGGTAAGCTCCAGCAGCCACTATTTTAAATTGTTAGGTTTTAATTGTCTCTTTTTAAATAAACCTTTTGCATTGTGGAAACCTCATCTCAAGCCTCAGTAGTACATACGAACCTGATGCCTTCTGAGTAAGGTTAATCTCTGTGTGAAAGTCCCAGAGTGGCGTCGTCAGAGTTTTAGAAATAAAAGCTAAGTTAGCCTTTTTACGTGCCCTTGCCACACCTACATAGTGTACATGATATAGTGGACTACATCATAGACACTATGTAGGGAAAAGGGAGTGAGTGGATGATTTCGAACACAGCTACTGTCTGCAGCTCCTGCAGCCTCTAGTGTGCTACGAGGCGGGGGATGGGTCGCAGGAGTGCGCAATAAACGAAACATTCGTTCATGTTGATCTCAAGTCTCCAATAAGACCAGAAAGTGTCACTAGACTTGTCACCAACGGTTTTATTAATAGAAAGTTATCAGAGGGTCTGAAAACTTGCTAAATATAGCGAAAAAGACGTCGAGTTGTGCCGTGTGCATCACCGTAATTGGTTGTACCAGAAACACTGTGCTAACTAAGGTTCCACTTCCAGCGGATTCTATGGTGTTTGGTGGACTGGGCATCAAAAATAGGAATTAAAATTTAAAAATTTGAATGATTCTGGGAGAATCAGAGAGTTAGTCCTGGTTCCCATTGATGCTTGATTCTCGATGCCCAACCCTAGTGAGGATAATGAGAAATTTTGAAATCTAGTGTCATCACTTACACTGCAGTAACATATTCTAAAGGCCTCATGTTAAGTAGCACCAATAATAGATAGCCATGTAAATGGTAAATGGACTGTACAGTGCTTTCCCCAAAACATAAATATAAAGAATCTAAGAAAAATAGAAATTCTATTTCTAATCTGAAATCATTTTTTGGCCCTTTGACAAAATGTTAAAACATAATTACCAAAGAGAAAATTAGGACATTTGTAATTTATTCCTTTGTGATGTCAGAATTATTAGTGTTGCTTTCTGTAGTTTTTGCTTCCTGGTACCCACCAGGGATAAGTTGTTGTTCCAACAAAATTTGTGATATGCTATTTTAAGAAAATACAATGATAGCTTGATGGTACAAAAATGTTAAGAGATGCATATGACACCTGTCTTTGTATGCATTTCCTTTACCAGATATGACTAGATATGACAAGAGTAAGAAGTCATATCAGATTGGTTTTGCAGTGGCACTGCAGTGGCTCGGGTGAAAGAGCTGGCCATCTGATAAACATTTGGTGGGTCTAATCACAGTCACCCATTTAATCTTGTGTCCTTCAGCAAGACACTTCAAGACCCTCTCTGCTCCCAGTGTATAAATGTTTGTGGTGGTTTGAGACAATGTTGGCATGGATTGGAGCTTATTACTGTTACAGTGCCCCATGATTGCTGTGGGTGTGCAGTTAACCATCACCAACTAGTATTAATGAGGAGTGGATCAATAATGGATACAAGAGCTCTCAGTGCCTGGTAAGTGCTTTACAAATCTGGTGAAAAAAAATCATATGAAATTATATATCAAATTTTAAAATGGACATTGTATAAGTACAGAAACTGACAATAGTTTTAACTGTATTGTTTCACAGCAGATACTTCAATCAATAGTAAACAAAAAGGATGTTCATTTGTTTTAAATATTTTTAAATAATTTGTTACAATGATCAACTGTCAAAGTTGACTATTGTAACCCGCCTGAAATTAGTTAAATAATAATTTATTTAATTCATTCATTTCATTTCATGGTTTATTTTGAACAGAATTTTACATATATACAGAAGAATCAGCATGTTGTCAGATAAACTGGCGTTCAAAAAGGAGTGGGATGAAGATAATACTTACTATGATCGTTTATGCTCTTATGGTCCCCTCTTAAGTGCGTCTCTTGTGTATTTTATGTCCTTTTTGTAAAATGTGGGAAAAAAAGCATTTAAAGGGACTTGAGGCAGGAATAAAAAAAAACAAACATGCATGTCCATTTTTTTTTTATACTAATGGGTGATGAAGCACTAAATACCAAAAATGTGGTAGCATCGTGGGCCTTGGCGCGGAGGACCCGGATTCGAGTCCCTGACACGACTCCTAGGTGAACCACCGTGGACCCCTGAGCAAGGTCCTTCACCCCACCAACTGCTCCCCAGGCGCTTTAAGTGACAGCCCACTGCTCTCTGATATTCACAGTACAGAGATGGGTAAAATGCAGATCTCTAGTTTCCCTATGGGGATCTTACCAGTATATAAAAAAAAAAAAAATCTTTTGATCCTCTGAACAAGGCTCTCTGGCAACAGCCAAGCTTCTGTTTGCAACTTTACATGTGTACCAATAAATTTTCAAAATAAAATCTGCATAAACCATGGCTTATAATAGTCCTTTTTATTCTGCAACGACAACACCCATTAGTTAATGATTAACTGATCATTAGGTAATCTATCCGATGTCACAGGTATGAAAAGCTTAGTTAATGATTAGGTAATTATTAGTCCCCTATTCATTCCTCATTATTCCCGGAGTAGTTAATCAAATTCTGTGGCCCCTATTGTAAAGTGTTACCCATTAAAGACAAAATGAACAATATCAATGTACGTTTTTATAGCCATGTACATTTATTTAACTGAACCTGAATCATATGAATCAGATGGTTTCTGCAGAGCTGAATGACATGCACATAAGGGAACTCAGATGTGTTGGAGTGGAATGCATCTAAAAATTGTATGATAATAGATGTGGAAACATGGACTAATACAGTACATATCATTTACTCTTGAATTGTTACTTATTACACAGAGCATAACTAGCATTACATAAACATATTTATTTTGAAAAAGGTATTTTACAATTCCAGTAATATAAACATCAAGGGACTACATTGAAGAGACTTCCTGCAAAAAACACAGCCACAATTGATGGACATTGTGTTCCAGATATCCAGCTTATTATGTGAAGATGATGTTGATATTATTACCATTTTGTGTTGGACATTGAACCTTACGCAAATGTTAAGAAACCGCTTTAAAAATCATTTATTGGATGTTTAACAATTGTTTTCATGTTCTCTTATACTCTAATTTTAATATATGAGCATATACATGTTGTATAGCAAAGTACATGGCATAATTAACCTTTTTCTTACATCTGCAATTTAGTACAGCCCATGGGCACGAACACATTTACATGTCCCCCAGGTTTGCAAGTCATTTCCTCCTGATGTCCTTTTTGAGGCAGATTAAGCCGGCAAGATAGTGCGTGTGACAAGAGCACGGACTGCACTTGGCCAAACTGAGGTCACTCATGCTTTAGGCACAACGGTAAATATTTTTTTCTCTTTCTCATGGAGTGAGAAATATAATTCTCAAGATTGGCACTGTTTTGACTTGTAGTATAACATATTGTAGTATTAGTACTGAAATGTGGTTTGACTGCTGTTTTAGTTAGAGCTTTAAAAATATTTAAAGGAGTAATCACCTGGAATTTGCATTTTTCTAGTTAAAACATGTTTATCGGTGTTGGACTGAAATGTAAACTTGCCTGAAACCCCCCCATTTTGTACACGGTCCAGTTTTTTCATTTGGGCTCTTTCCTCACACCAGAACAGCCCACAAGAGCTGAATCCCGAAATTATGAGATTTTGATTGGCTCCTTCAATTTCGTAACTAACAGAGGTTCTTAGCATAGGCCAGCCTCTCTCTGACACGCCTATGGACTTCTGTCCACTAGTGATGTGTCGTTCACGAACGATTGAATATGAACTATCTTTTATATGACTGGGGAAGAGTCCTCTCAGAGGCGTCGTCATTTTCATGCACTGCGCTCTCTCGCCACACGGCAGCAGCTGGCTAGCAGGAGCAGGACGAAGGAAACAGAAATGATTAGTTCATGACTCAACCAACTGTGTCGGTCCACAGGTTCGTTTTTGTGACAGTAGGCTGCTAGGCGGGGGAGGAGGAGAAGCACTTAGTTGTTATAATTTTATAGGATAGTACAGATTTTTGTATTTGTACGGAGGGCTGCGCTCGGTTACGGGGCTGTGGGAGGAGACCAACAAGGAATGATGTTGATATCTTATGTTCATTATTTGCGTTGTCACATTGAATATACATTAATATGAAATAAAATGATTAGTGGGCTTGTAGATGTGATAGTGTGACTGTGTTTGATGACGTAAAGTGTGTTTGTTAATAAATGTTTTAATTTATATAACAATTGATTGTGTTTTTTTGCCATTTAAAAATAAAATAATAATAGTAATGATAATAATGATGATAATAATAATAATACATTTTGGACATAATAAATGTCACGTAACTCTCATTAAACTTTTTTCTTTGTTTTAATTGTTTGCTAATTGTCTACATTTGTTTAAATTCCTCTTCCCTCCCCAGCGCAGCAGCAGCAGCTCAGGCTGAATGGGTCTTCTCGGTGTCACGGCTAGACCAGTCGTCCTCTCTGTTCCGTTCATGGTCCTCAGGCTCAGACAGTCGCCTCCTCGGCGTTGGCCAGTCAGACAGCGCTTGCGGGCCGTCAGACAGTCGTCCGGCGGCGCCAGCTCAGCAGTCGTCTTCGCGCATGGCAGTCAGAAGCGCGGCGAGCGCCGTCGCAGCCTGTCGCCCGCGACCAGGCGTGTACAACCAGTACGCCTTCCGCGTTCACCAGGTCGGTTCGCCGGCCAGACCAGTCGTCTCTCGCTCGTCAACCGCGGGCGCCGGTAGACAGCGGGGGCGCGGGGAACGCGGGACCGCAGGCAGACAGCGCGGTGATGTGCCGACAGGCGTGTACAACAGCGGGCAGTGGGGGGGGGGGGGGGGGGGGGGGGGGGGGGGGGGGGGGGGGGAAGGGGGAGGGGGGGGGGGGGGGGGGGGGAGAAGGAGAAAGGGGGGGGGGGGGGGGGGGGGGGGGGGGGGGGCGGCGGGACAGGGCGGGGGGAGGGAGGAGGGAGGGGACAGTACGGGGCGGCAGCTGGCAGGAGGAAGGAGGGAGGGTACGGGAGGGGCTACATAGGGCCCTGCCAGATTAGTGTGGTGCGAGGCGCGGCGGGAAAGAGGAACGAGGAGGAGGGAGATCGAGAAGACGGGCAGGGACGCACAGGTAAAAAGAACGAAAGACGAGACGTCGAGAGTAGAAGTCCGAGTCAGCCAAAGAATCGGTCTTCCCATCACTACTGTCCACACTGGACCACATGCTCCACTCCACAACATGTCGAGGGGGCGGGACTTGTGGGATTTCCAGTTTGCATTTTTTCGGCTTTTAAATCATTACATTACCTATTCAAATACACAAAGTGCCTTTCCCATTATGATATAAAACATTTTAAATAAAAATTAGGGATGTCTGATCCAGATGCCGGCATCGATACTCGCTCCCATACTGATGTAGGCTTCTCCTGACTGACAGCACCTGTCAGTAAGGAGAGGGGACGGGTGCGGCCGATGTTACTTGATGCGTTAAGCCTGGTCCAAACTACACGAATTTAGCCCGATTTTGGCCCGACAGAGGCGTCGCAGACAGTCGCTCACTGTCGTGCACGATTCTGCGTCGTCGGGTCGCAGGACGTCGTGTCTTCGCTCCGTGTAATGTGACACAATCAGCGATTGGCGATTTGGCGTCTGCGACGCTCCACGACCACGACGCAGAAAGACTGGCGTGTCAGAATTTTTTGGTTTTGTCCGTCTAGTGTGACACGTCCCACGACATGTCCCTTCATATTGACCAATAGGAGGACAGTGCGCCTTTCCTCTACCAGAGAGACGCTCAGGAGCGCCGGTACACAAACAACAGTGGAGGAAAGGAGGAGAGACGCAGTCCCGCTCCGGTGGAGCAGTGGAGAGATTTACGAAGCTGTGGCATCAGTTTACTCCAGAAAAAAGAAAAGAAAAGCAAGACTGGGTGTGCCACAGGGGCGCAACTACAACCGGCTGAGGGGTATGCAGACACGTCATTGTGGCCCCCCCCGCCAGGGAACAACAATTTAAACTAAATAACTGTTTACAATTCAGCATTTATTTAGCAACAAAATAGTAAATTAGACCAACCTGCTGCCTTCCCTGTTTTCTTTCCTCTTCTCCCCTTCTTTCTCTCCTTCTCCATCCTCACATCTAAATGACAGGAACTTTGTTAAATGGGCAGTTTTAGCTTCACATTAAGACAGTTGTGAAGTAGCCTGTGAGGACCGTTCGCATATTCTGGACTAAACTGCGCATTGAAGGACTTTAGGGAGACATGCAAGGACAGAGTTTAGTAGTTGTCTATAAAGATAAATGCAGAATTCCTGGTGAGACACTTTGATCCTAAATGTGTTTAGAAGTGATAAAAGTAATGTAATTAATAGGATTAATTTTTTGAAGTTAATATATATATGGCATATATATATATATATGTAATATATATATAAGTATATATATATATATATATACACACAGGTTTACCACATACCAATGAACGTGGAACTTGTACAGTTTAAAATCATAGTTAAATCAATAAAAATATATGAAATTTTATTTTAATTCTAAGGATGTAAGTTATTGGACACTATTAAGGTAATTAGATTAATCTAATACATCCACCCTTGAGTGTGGTATACAGAAGTAGGGGGAAATTTTGATTATAAAAAAAGAACACGCTAGATAATAAATGATATTAAAGTTTCTCACGTTGTTTTAATTTAAAAAATATATTTAAAACCTGTTGCATTAGAAAATTCAGTAAAAAAAAATAATATCTCTATAGTTCTAGAGGTTATTCAATGCTTTATTGTGCTAAAATAATATATTTAACTTTCAATGGTAAGAATAAGAGTAAAATATAATCTCTTAAATAAAGAATGTGGAATGAAATAATTATTAAAATTATGCTATAGAAAATAAATATAAGAACTATGGTCTGTTTCTCTCCTAGCCCTTGCTTTTGTCTTTGTTATTTGATCTGTCTGAGAAAAATAATAAAAAATAACAATGTGTTTTTGGGGGTGGGGGGTATGTTATATTGTAAATAGCCCCCTGCACCAGTGAAGAGACAGTACGCGTTCTTCTTTAGTTTTGCTACTTGTGGTGAAGAAGCACAAAGTACTTAATTTACCGCGTTGGCCCTGGGGCTGGTTTCATTGCGGCACTTTTTCTGCCCTTCTTCTTTCTGGCCCCGAGTTCTCTCTTTGCGCACAGTGACCCAACATTTACTGCTAGCCGCAGGGGCCCCGGGCACGGAGGGAGGAGGAGGAGGAGGAGGGGGGGGGGAAGTACGTGCGGACGGGCCCGGGGAGGCGGCAGTAGAGGTGAGGGGGGGGGGGGGGGGGGGGGGGGATAAGTGACGTGGTTATGGTGAATAATAACGATATAATACACTAACCCAAAGAAGAATGTGGTATACTTGAAATAATTCCCCTCGTGGCGCCCCCCTGCGAGCGCTGCGGCATATGCTGCATACCCACTTTTTGCGCCACTGGTGTGCCACATTTATTTTCAACAGTGTTAAACCTCCACGAACATTCAAAAGGGTGTATCTCTCTTGAATAAAACATTACTTTATTAACTCGAAACATAACCACACGATGCGTGCGTTTTATCAGTAATAGTAATAGTCAACAGGAGTTCACAACAGGTCCAAACATGCACGAATGTGACGCTCTCAAATAAATCTATGACAAAGTCACAGAAAAATCACTTTGTTTAAATAAAAACACCAACATAACAGACATTGCGCTCAATGAGATGAGCAAATATGACACTCATGCGCGTACTCGTGCACTCATCCGTAACTATCCACATCACGCGTGATCATCAAAGCTACTTAACCATCTGAACACTGGATGCAGAATATAGACACAGTGATGCTGCTGCTGCGCAGCTCTCAGTTTATCATGCCTGTGTGGTTTCATGTGGTTGCCATGGTTTCCAGCGTGCGCTCTGAACTGATGGAGTTCAGTGAATGACGTGAGCACCCGTATGCGTTCGTATAGAACAACACACTTTATTACACTTTATGGCAGTTTTTTAAAAGTAGCGTCACTGGGCCACTGACTTTGCTCTCGTGGCAGCAGACTGTGTTCAGGCTGATGGTTTTGGCTTCGCTTGGCACCGGGCGTCCTGCGCGCGGTGCGTGATGCACCTGGTGGAAGCAACGGCGCTGATCAGAGCCCAGTTTCTCTCTTTCAAAGCTCTTTTTCAAAGATGAGCAGCGAGTCTTTCTGTGCGCATCATGGATTTAATCCTGTTTAGTTACAAATGAAAACCCGCTCCACAGAACAACTGGAACTGGGGTGAAGTTGGTTGGTTATTCGATATTGGTTTGACATTCGTTTTTATTTGTGATATTGATCACAGACCACGGCACTACCAACACAATCAAACACTGGAGCTTATAGACACATGATGATACTTGGATAAAGTACAAGATTACTGTAAATTTTCCTCACAATTTCAAGTTTTACCAGAAAATAGCGACTACACATCGTGAATTTACTGTGACTCTCCGCAGTCAACTTAGGGACCGTCTGTAAATTACACATTTCAGTATGAATGAAGTCATGAAAAATGTTTGTCAAAAACCGACAAAATGGCCTTTTACCATTCTGTTTGCTGTAGTACATCATATTTATTCTGCCCTATCTACTACAGGTGAGATTATCCTGATAAAGTATTTCATATGCCCATAGTATCCATTTATTACCTAAAAATATTCACTAAAAATCAACAAAATGACCTTTTACCATTCTGTTTGCCGTAGTACATCATATTTATTATGCCCTATCTACTACAGGTGAGTGTTGTCTAAAACAGTTTTTTATATGCCCATAGTATGCATTTAATACTTAAAAATATTCACAAAAAATCAACAAAATGGCCTTTTACTGGCCAACCGACCACCCCTCACTCATTCTCGCTTTCTTCCCGTGTGGAACTACAACAAAGCTTCCATCAGCGTGGTCAGGCTAGCTTGGTTGACTGTTTAACAGTTCTCAGACGTCCCATCAAGCAATAAGTCCCCGAATGCAGTTTCAGGACTCAGGTCTGAATCGTTCTGAGTACTTTGAAAGAAGTGTGTTTTTCGCAGTCATCCGTAACAGCATCGGCATAAGGCCAGCTGTTTTCACTCGGCTTTAACAAGTGGTACTGGACGCCTGTGTGATTCAGGCTAACACGCTAAGGTGAGCCTGATTTAACCTAGCATTAGTTTGCTAGAAGACCGTCTGAATCAGCTAACGTGTCACGACGAGCTGACTCGGATTAGCTGTTAGCTCGGAATAGACCCCGCAGCTATTGCTAGCACGAACAGACTAACTAGTTACGACGAGCCTGTTTCCTTCCCAAAATTCCTGATATGGCTGTGGCTGCCACCCCCACCAAAGGGTCGGAGCCGTAATTTAAAGAGGCTGCATCCCGACCGTGCCCCACGTCACGTGGGGCCTCCATCTCGGGTCGGGACTCTTGTCCTATGTGCATGGTGTGCATGGGCGCTAAACACGTTCAAGCTTCGCTAGCTAACCCGCAAGATGCTCGCACTGCTCCTCCATGCCAGAAAAGGTCCTGGAAACAAGGCTGAGAGTTGCAGTAGAGAACAATCAGGACCCCTCCTTTTTGGGAGCCACGGCTGTGGTTCCGAGTGACGTCCACCAGCCGCGAGCCGCTTCGAGCTGGGCGGACATGATAGACGAGGACTCCCCAGTCATGCCCCCACTCTTCAAGGTAATCCTCAGTGATGTGTTACTGAGGACGCAGAGGTCAGGGCCAACTCTGACCTCCAATGATAAGGAGGAAGAGGATGATTCCACTTTCCCACCCCTACCTTCACGGCCACCCAGTGGGGCTAAAGCGGTCTCTCCTGCAGAAAGCAGCTTATATGATGTCTGCAAATGTGCATCCGCAAAGCTCAGCATCCCATGGCCTGCAGCTCAGGGTGCAGAGGGAACAAAACGTGATCTGTATGACGGCAAAAGGCTCCCACCAGCCCCGCCGCCAGCAAAACAACTGCTACCGGCTGTTCCTGCTTGCATGAAAGAAATGAGCCGTTACTGGTCGAGCCCATACAGATACGGTCATGAAAAAGTTCCCCTTTCTGCCAACTGCCAGCCACTTACCAGCCACTTGTCTGCTAATTCAATTGCACAGAGAAACGCGTGGGTGCCAGGGGAAACGATTTCAGAACATAAATGAATGCCCGGGACAAGGACAGTTCCACACGCCAAGTTTGGACACCGTGCGTGATGACGTATTCGCAGGACAACTCGTTCAGCCAGTGATAGTGCACCATTACTGCACTATCACTGCACCACTTCTGGCAGAAAAAGGAGGAACTTTTTCATACCCGCTTCTGTACAAGAGCAAGCTCCCCACCAAGGGCTGCTCTAAGTTGGATGTGCAGGGGATGGGTGAGCTGGGGTTGGCCGAACCCCTGGCTGTGGAGCCGTCAGTGGCTAATCACCTTCACCCTAACCATAAGTATCTCAGCATCCTGAAGTGTCTCCCTCCCCAGTAAAATGAATCGCCTCACCGCATCTATTTATCAGATGATGTACAAGTATGCAGCACAGTCAGTTTGCTCCCTTAAAGTGGAAATGCAACGCTCAACCAACCTAACTTTATTTAATAGACTGAGTCCTGGTCTTATCAATAATTATATACCAAACGTGAAAAATATAAGCATATAAAAGAAAAACGTTGCGAAGTTTGACGTTTTTAGGACAATGGCGCCGCCACCTTGCAGGACTCTAAGCTCTGACGTCACCGGGTTGATTAGTCCTGCGGTCCTGAATGAGAGTCCTCTGGTCCGGTCCACAATTATAAAGATAACAGCTGAATGACGGAGACTGGTGAGCCAAAGGAGACAAAAAGACAAAAGGGGAACCACTGCTGTATCCTCCTGGTCTAAAAGCAAGTTTTCCAAAGTTTAAGCTGAAGACAGGACAGTTAACAACCTCCATCTGAACCAGAAACCGGTCCTGCTGCTGCTGGCGGCTCTGAAAAGGGAACCTCCCTGACTCCAGATTATGAAGTGAGAATTTTCTAGAGAAAATTAGGAAAATGATCAGGAGACTTGGAGTCTGGTAGCTAGAGGTCCGCAGACGAAAGTCTGCAGTTGCTCTGAGTTTTTTAATATCACCGCCGGTGACATCCACATCTGGTGACAGCCGGACCGGTCTGCAGCATCAGCCCGTCCCAGCATCAGTACGTAGCTCTCCGCCTCTATTCCTCTTTGAGCCGCTTATTAAACACACGTCAAGCCTTTATCAAAGAAAGGAGGCGTGTCCACACAAAGCCTGTATCAAGCACAGGGGGCTTGTCTAAGTGAAGCTTTTATCAAGGAAAGGGGGCGTGTCCACATGAAGCCTGAATCAAGCAAAGTGGGCGGGTCCACATGAAGCTTATATCAAGCAAAGGGGGCGTGTCCACACAAAGCCTGTATCAAGCACAGGGGGCGTGTCTAAGCGAAGCTTTTATCAAGGAAAGGGGGCGTGTCCACATGAAGCCTGTATCAAGCACAGGGGGCGTGTCTAAGTGAAGCTTTTATCAAGGAAAGGGGGCGTGTCCACATGAAGCCTGTATCAAGCAAAGGGGGCGTGTCCACATGAAGCTTATATCAAGCAAAGGGGGCGTGTCCACATGAAGCCTGTATCAGGCAAAGGGGGCGTGTCCACATGAAGGCTGTATCAAGCAAAGTGGGCGTGTCCACATGAAGCCTGTATCAAGCAAAGTGGGCGTGCCCACATGAAGCCTGTATCAAGCAAAGGGGGCGTGTCCATATGAAGCCTGTATTAAGCAAAGTGGGAGTGTCCACATGAAGCCTGTATCAAGCAAAGTGGGCGTGTCCACATGAAGCTTATATCAAGCAAAGGGGGCGTGTCCACACAAAGCCTGTATCAAGCACAGGGGGCGTGTCTAAGTGTAGCTTTTATCAAGGAAAGGGGGCGTGTCCACATGAAGTCTGTATCAAGCAAAAGGGGCGTGTCTAAGTGAAGCCTGTATCAAGCAAAGTGGGCGTGTCCACACAAAGCCTGTATAAAGCAAAGGGGGCGTGTCCACACAAAGCCTGTATCAAGCAAAGTGGGCGTGCCCACATGAAGCCTGTATCAAGCAAAGGGGGCGTGTCCATATGAAGCCTGTATTAAGCAAAGTGGGCGTGTCCACATGAAGCCTGTATCAAGCAAAGTGGGCGTGTCCACACAAAGCCTGTATCAAGCAAAGGGGGCGTGTCCATATGAAGCCTGTATCAAGCAAAGGGGGCATGTCCACATGAAGTTTGTATAAAGCAAAGGGGGCGTGTCCACATGAAGCTTGTATCAAGCAACGTGGGCGTGTCCACACAAAGCCTGTATCAAGCACAGGGGGCGTGTCTAAGTGAAGCCTTTATCAAGGAAAGGGGGCGTGTCCACACAAAGCCTGTATAAAGCAAAGGGGGCGTGTCTAAGTGAAGCCTGAATCAAGCAAATTGGGCGGGTCCACATGAAGC
>JALJCO010003784.1:0-113031 GCA_023101725.1 Atherinomorus stipes
ACGTAGGTGAAGACTACATTAAATTGACCCATAAACATTATTCACTGCATTAAAACGCTCGAATGGCGACTTCTCTCCTTGCTAACGTGGCTAATATTAGCTGTCAGTTATAAACTGACATGCTGGTTTGAACGGTGTGCAATTCGGGAGATTTTTCCTCGTATATTGGCTTTTTTCACTGCTTGTTATGATGTGTATCCATAGCAACGGAAAAATTGTTTACCACCGTGATCAACTGTTAAAACTCTCCCAAATCAAGATTTTCAGCGAAATAACACGTCAAATCCCAGTGGAGTTAAGGAGAAAGACAAGAGGATGCAGGGCAGGGGTAAGGCAGAGAGAAAAACGGTGGAGATTTAAACCGTTTCTTCCAACTGTTGTGATGGGTAACGTGAGATCGCTAGCTAACAAGATGGACGAGCTCGAAGTGCTAACAAGGTCTCAGAAAGAGTACAGAGAATGCAGTATCATGTGTTTCACGGAGACATGGCTGCATGAACACATCCCGGACTGTAATGCATCTGTACACGGCTTCAAGACGGTCCGTGCAGACCGAAATATACAGCTCAGCGGGAAGCGGAAGGGAGGCGGAATTGCAGTGCTGGTCAGTCAGCGCTGGTGTCATCCAGGACACGTCACTGTCAAGGAGAAGATCTGCACAAGAGACATTGAACTGTTAGCTGTGAGTTTCCGTCCATATTATTTACCCAGAGAGTTTGCCTGTGTTATTCTGGTAGCGGTTTATATAATACCAGGTACCGCACCAGAGACAGCCTGTGATGTCATCAGCTCCGTCGTGGCTAAACTACAAACACAGCATCCAAACTCATTCATGGCGATCTCTGGAGACTTCAACAACGTCTCCCTCTCTGCTACGTTGCCAACTTTCCAGCAGTTTGTCAGCTGCTCCACCAGAGAAAATAAGATGTTGGACTTATTTTATGCAAATACAAAGAATGCATACAGCTCCTCTGCCCTGCCTCCTCTAGGAAGATCTGATCATAATCTGGTTCTTCTCACCTCCACCTACAAGCCCATCGTTCAGCAGCAACCAGTCATTAGGAGGACGATTAAAACCTGGTCTACTGAGGCTGAAGATGCTCTGAGAGGGTGCTTTAAGGCCACAGACTGGAATGTCCTCTGTGAACCTCATGGAGATGACATCAACACCATGACTGAGTGTGTGACAGATTACATAAACTTCTGTGTGGACAACACTGTTCCAACAAGAACAGTGAGGTGCTTCCCCAATAACAAACCCTGGATCACCAGTGACCTGAAAAAGCTGCTGAACATCAAAAAGAAAGCTTTCAGGGATGGAGACAGGGAGTTACTGAAGACCACACAAAAACAACTGAAAACACAGACTAAGAAGTGCAAGGAGGACTACAGGAAGAAGTTGGAGAGCAGCTCCAGCAGAACAACGTGAGGGACGTGTGGTCGGGAATGAAGAAAATCACTGGCTTCAAGTTTAAGGGGGACCAGACTGACGGAGGTCTGGACAGAGCTAACGAACTGAACATGTTCTTCAATAGGTTCAGTTCCCCCCCTGCTGACAACCCAACACACCACACACCCTCCATGAGCCCACAGCTTTCCTGTCCCACCTCCACTCTGTCACCCTGCACCTCAGTCATGGACCTGAACACAACCTCATCTCCCTCCACATCAGGACATCCTGAGACCTCTTTTGCCTCTGTGGCAAGGTACGCAACAGAGGGCCCGGGCGGGCTTTGAACCCCAGACTCCCGGGTGAAAGTCATGCACGCTGACCATTCAGCCAAAGGGACATCCCTGTGGCCAAGTAGCCAGGGCACATGATCAGTCGGAGGCATAGTGACAGGACCACACTGTCACATCTCTCCCCCTCTTTTCACAAGCACGTCCTCGTGCTCCGCACAGGCTGCCACCAATTATGAATCCATGGACCGTTTACCGGCATTGCACATGGATCCTGCCGACAACGCCAGAATGTGGCAAGGTACGCAACCACACTGTCACACCTCCACCTCCAGCCTGACTGTCTCCTGTGACCAGGTCAAGAAACAACTAGAAAAACTGAACCGGAACAAGGCTGCAGGTCCAGATGGTGTCAGTCCCAGAGTTCTCAAGACCTGCTCAGAACAACTATGTCCGGTTCTCCAGCACCTTTTTAACACCAGCCTGAGACAGAACAGAGTTCCTGTGCTGTGGAAAACATCCTGTCTTGTTCCTGTCCCTAAAAAACCACAACCAGCTGAACCAAATGACTACAGACCAGTTGCTCTGACATCTCACATCATGAAAGTCCTGGAGAGACTCTTACTGGCTCACCTCAACAAGCAAGTCAACACCTTTCAGGACCCATTACAGTTCGCATATCGTAATGGGCTTGGGGTTGAAGACGCCATCATCTTCTTGCTTCAGAGAGCCCACTCTCATCTGGACCAGTCAGACAGCACTTTGAGGGTCATGTTCTTTGATTTTTCAAGTGCATTTAATACTATTCAGCCTGCTTTGCTATGTCAGAAGCTCCATAACTTCCAGGTGGATCCTCCACAACCACCTGGATTTACGACTACCTAACAAACAGACCACAGTTTGTGAGACTGAAAGGTTGTGTGTCTGAGATGGTGATCAGCAGCACTGGAGCACCACAAGGGACTGTACTCTCACCATTCCTCTTTACACTGTACACCTCAGACTTCCAGTATAACTCTGAGTCCTGTCATCTGCAGAAATATTCTGATGACTCTGCAGTTGTGGGGTGTATCAGTGATGGACAAGAAGCCGAGTACAGGGAACTTGTCAATCAGTTTGTGAAATGGTGCAGTAACAATCAGCTCATCTTAAATACCAGCAAGACTAAAGAGATGATTGTTGACTTCAGGAGGAGCAAGAATAAGCAGCATAGTCCTGTCTACATCCTGGAAGAGGAGGTGGAGGTGGTAGAGAACTACAAATACCTTGGAGTTCAGCTAGACAACAGACTCGATTGGAAATGCAACAGTGACTACATCTACAAGAAAGGTCTGAGCAGACTAAGGAAGTTGAAATCATTTAACGTCTGCAACAAGATGTTGCAGATCTTCTATAAGTCTGTGGTAGAAAGTGCAATTAGCTTTGCAGCCATCTGCTGGGGCAGCAGCATCAGAACCAGAGACTTGAAGAAACTAAACAAGCTGATCAAGAAAGCTGGTTCTGTGCTGGGGATAACTCTGGAGCCGCTGGAGCTGATCGTTCAAAAAAGAATGCTTCACAAGCTGATGAAGATGATGGAGGACACTTCCCATCCTCTCCACAACACGGTGAAGAATCAACAGAGTGTGTTCAGTGGGAGGCTGCGTCAAGTTCGCTGTAGGACGGAGAGATACAGGAATTCATTCCTGCCAGCAACCATCACCCTAAAGAACAAGACTAACTGACTTTTTGTTTATTTAAAAAAAAAAAAGTGAGCTTTTACAATACTGAATTTCCCTTCGGGGATGAATAAAGTATTTTTCATTTCATTTCATTTCATTTCATTTCATAAACTCCTCTCCAGCTGTTGGATGTGTTGCAGGCTGCTGGTAACTTGCCGTATCTGCAGCGAGCCTGGCAACCAAATGGCTGGAGTTATTTTTCTGGCGTAATGTCGCTGTTCTGTCCGTATCCCATATCCAACCTTTAATAATTGAATTGGGAGAAAAGCATCGTCCCAGCCCTCATCATTACTAATACCATGTAACCAAGAGTGAAGGTGTGACTGTGACAATAGTTGTCTGATGGTCTCGTGGCCTTTTATTATATCTGTTTTGTGTGTATTTTTTCTTTTTTTTAATTTGTGCTTTTGTCTTTTCATATTCTTTTAGTAGCTTTTAGTGTCCTTTCGAATTTTTCTCTCTTTTTTTAGTCTATGTTCTTCATATTCTCTTACATTTTTACTCTTTTAAATATGGTTATTCTTACTTTTTATCTTACTCTTATATTTGTAATGTACAGCACTTTGTTCAACCTTGTTGTTGTTTTAAAAGTGCTTTATAAATAAAGCTGGTATGGTACACGCTCAAAAATAGAGGTACCAGTTTGTACTTAAAAGGGTACAAAGCTTGTCGCTGGGGGTGTTCCTTTTTGAAACTTGATGGGCCAGATGGATGGGCCTGTGACTCGATAGGTAAAGGGCAGAGAGCTCCAGTTTGACTCAGATGCCAGTGTGGCAAGGTATGCTATGGAGGGCCTGGGCGGGATTTGATCCCCAGACTCCCAGGTGAAAGTCATGCGTGCTGACCATTCAGCCAAAGGGACATCCCTCTGGCCATGTAGCCAGGGCGCATGATCAGTCAGAGGCATAGTGACAGGACCGTCAACTGTCACACCAGCAAGGTGGAGGTGGGGTACTGGTATGGGCTGGTATCATCAAAGATGAGCTTGTGGGGCCTTTTCGGGTTGAGAATGGAGTCAAGCTCAACTCCCAGTCCTACTGCCAGTTTCTGGAAGACACCTTCTTCAAGCAGTGGTACAGGAAGAAGTCCGCATCCTTCAAGAAAAACATGATTTTCATGCAGGACAATGCTCCATCACACGCATCCAAGTACTCCACAGCGTGGCTGCAAGAAAGGGTCTAAAAGAAGAAAAACTAATGACATGGCCTCCTTGTTCACCTGATCTGAACCCCATAGAGAACCTGTGGTCCCTCATCAAATGTGAGATTTACAAGGAGGGAAAACAGTCCACCTCTCTGAACAGTGTCTGGGAGGCTGTAGTTGCTGCTGCACACAATGTTGATGGTGAACAGATCAAAACACTGACAGGATCCATGGATGGAAGCTTTTGAGTGTCCTTGCAAAGAAAGGTGGCTATAATGGTCACTGATTTGTTTTTGTTTTGTTTTTGAATGTCAGAAATGTATATTTGTGAATGTTGAGCTGTTATATTGGTTTCCCTGGTGAAAATAAATAATTGAAATGGGTTTATATTTGTTTTTTGTTGAGTTGCCTAATAATTATGTTTGCCTAATACACCTAATATAGGGTGTTGATGTCATTAGACCACACCCCTTGTCATTACAGAGATGCACATCAGCTGATATGCTTAACTGGTTGTAGGCTTTCAGCCTATACAGCTTGGAGTAAGACAGCATGCATAAAGAGGATGATGTGGTCAAAATACTCATTTGCCTTATAATTCTGTACTCCCTGTATTTCTGAGAGTGTATGTTAAAAATCAGAATTTGGCATTATCTCAGTGAGAGAAGCTGATTTTAGGTGCCTTGCCACAGCAGTGAACCGAATCCACCAGAAAACATTTATCCTCCTTATTTCCGAAGTTTCTGATAGTTTTCAAGCCTCACGTGTAGAATTTTTTATCATCGTGTCCAGAAACTGTTGTTTCAGGAGTTCTAAAAATCGAAGTTTGGCCCTATTTTTGGTAATGAAAATTTGGGCATTTGGGTGCTGTTAACATAATCCACCAAAATGCAGTTTACCGTCCTTATTTATTAAGATTCTGACAGTTTCGCCGTACATTAAGAGGATGGAGGGCGACCCATTAGATGTATTACACTATTAACCACTCAGTCAAGGGTGGGTGTAGGGGGGTCACAAACACCAAAGTGTTATATTGAGGGTCGTGGCTCAAGTTTGGAAACCACTGATCTAAGCTGTAATGGTTTGAAGAAAAGGCTTTCATCAGTCATCGCTGTCCTCTGCTTCACCTCCAGGAATTAAACCATTCACACGTCGCCCAAATCCCTCCATTCTCACAGAAACAAGGATTCAACAGGTGGAAAGCTGATCTAAAGGTAAGCAGGATGAAAATAAAGTGAGTGAACCACCATGTCAGGTCCACTTAAACTCTTATTCTAATTGGCCTTAAATTTATCACATCTGACCGTAATAAGAAGTTCGGTCTGAATGGATGGACTCACTGGATCCTCAGAAGAGAATAAAACGACAGAATATAGATGATTATTAATAATGGGATGTATGATACTTTTTCTATGCACCTGATAGCAGACCTCTGATGCAGTCCTAACTTCTTCAGTTTCCATGTTTAGCAACCATTTTTACAGGATCAATGATTTCAGCTGCAGCACATGAATGCAGCGTGATCTCGCAAAATAAATCCCCTGCTGTAATTCAGCTGATGTAACACTGGTTAGAGAAAAAATTTGCTTTCATAGAAGTAAATTAGATCATAAAAATGTGTCTAAGACTTCATCATTTCCACCAAATGTGGAAATAACCAGAAATTTGTTATTTTAGAAGGAAAAATAGTGTAAATGCTGCTTTCATCATTCCTAATTCTTAGATAAACCATAAAAACCAAAAACTCTGAAATGTTGTTGTTGAGGGGGAGAGAAGCTGATCTGAGGTCTGCCCACACTTCGGTAGAGCTGAGAACAGATAATCCTCCGTAATCCTCCACAATCCCTCAGAGGAACGAGGATGAGACAGACAATAAGAGAAGGATCAGAACTCATTAAGAGCAGATCAACCGGGACTCCCCCGAGACAAAAACTGTCCTGAGACCAGCTCCCAGTTTTTACCCCCCCCCCCCAAAAAAAAATCATAGACACCCTTTAACAAGAAAATAATGTTTATTTATTCTTCACACTAAATAACATTTCTGTACAAATTGTTTGGTTTCCACACTGATCATCCGAGTCCACAGAAACCTCAGGTCCAATCACAGCTCAGCAGAAGTGACATCACTTGTTGCTGGGCTGTGCCGCGACGTAGAGGGCCACCAGGCAGTAGACCACGCCCCCGACAGTCAGACCCATGGTGGTCCGGTACAGCAGCTTGTCCATCAGACCTCTCTTCAGGTGGACTGGGACTCCTTCTGACGACTGACACACAACACGGTTACTTATGATGGGCGGGGCTTATTCCACCCACCACATTAGTCCCTCCCCTTTCAGAGAGTCCAGCACACCTTCTGGTGACATCAGTTACCTGGAAAAGCTTCTGCATGGCGGGAACTTTGTTGGTTCCCATGTACTCCACCTGGCTTCCTGCTTCAGACACCACCTTGGTGGGAGTCGCGAAGATGACCTGAGGACTCTGAGGAGTGGTGGTGGGACGCAGACCCTGGGACAGGTGAGCAGAGGTCATGTGATTAGCTGAGAGGAAACATACGATGCAACACTGTTTTTATTCCGAGTCAGTCATGTGACTTATTCTGAGAGCAGGTGTCCGCTGATCACATGACTGAGTCACAGGCTGCAGGAACTCAGCTGTGATCAGCTCACCTCTAAATCAATCAGTCACTCTGATCATGAATCAATGGATGCATTGACTGATGATCACCAATCAGAACCAGAACTGATCAAACTGTTGCTGATCAGACTGAATTTGAAACAAGTTTGTACAAACAAGTAGCACCAAATCACAAAACTGTTTTTTTGTGGGGTTCCCCAGGGATCCGTCCCAGGACCTTTGCTCCTCTTAGATATACAACACGGTGAAGACTGTTTGCTGATGTGGTGGTGACCTGAAGCAACTCCTAACTTCAGTGGAAAATAAATTAAAACAAAAATGATCTCATAATAAATTAACACTGGATATTAGTCAAGCTTAATGAATATTTGGCAATTGTTCAACTCAACAACCAATAAACTCATGATAAACATGGAAATAGTGAACGAAACGAATATAATGTTTGCTGGAGTCAAATATTAATCATATCTAACATAGCATACAAAAGTCAGTTCCAGTATTGTGTTAAAAATTTCATAAACAAAAACACTATTTTGTTCCTTTATACTATTGTACTGTGTGTGTGTGTGTGTGTATAGACACCTACACAGCATACAACCATTCAACATGGCTGGGCAATACGGCCTCAAACCAAAATTACCATTAATTGGCTAATATTTCTGTATCGTTTTGTTTTTAGCCTTCATAGCTTACGGAAAGTATTTGTTGCAAATATTTTTTTGGAAGAGCAGCAGATATTGATTTTAAAATAAGTGAAAGGAAGCATACACAGTTTAACTATATATGATCAACTAATGAATATTTCTAAATAATGCCAAGAGAAATAATTGAAATATCTGACATGAGCAAGACTGCATCAATTAATTGTTCTGAATATCAGTTTCGATTAATTTTTTATTAATTGCGAAGCTCTTTCCAATACATTTAGCAAAAAAAAAGCAATAAGCAATGCTAATGAAACTTCCAACACAGAACAATCTAAACAACTCTTTATCAAATCAGAAAAACACAAAAATTTAATGACTTTGTTGATCTCAAAATACCAAAAATCATGTCAAAGCTGATTACTGCCCCTCAATATTCAGTAAAACAAAAAAATCTCATGAACACAAGAAGCTGACGTTTTATCAACCGCTGTTCAAAACAGACAAATACCAGTTACAGTAAAAGAAAAAAAAATTCATTTGTAGAGGAGAGATTTGAGGTAAGAGATTCTGTCCCAGTAAACTGTCCGATTACGTGTCTTTATGTTTATGTAACTCTGAAATTCTTGTTATTGTCAACTGTATAACTGCACAGTCACATGTAAATGAGTATGTTTGTTATTGTGGTTTAAAGGGGAAAGTTCCCAAAAGTGACCAACTTCTCCCTTTCAGACATAAAAAAAATCCACTCAAATTACTTGTTAATTTTGTTACTTGTTAAGTTTGTTAATTTATTTGAAAGTTAAATAACCCATCTTAATCTCCTGCAAAGGTGGCCGGGTACGTTCAGCAGAACCACAAAGTTCTGTTCAAATCATTTTAGTTTTTATGATCCAAACACTGAAATGTTCCAATGTTCATATCAGACTTTGACCCAGTCAAAGATAAAAGGAAATTAATTACGCAGATCCTGATTATTTTAATATTAAAATGATTTTTGACTAAAATCAAACCAAAAAAATCTGTACAGTTGTGTGAAAGTGTTTGCCCACTTCCTGATTTCTTACTTTTTTGCATGTTTGTCACACTTAAATGTTTCAGATCAAACAAATTTACATGTGAGACAAAGATAACACAAGTAAACGCAAAATGCAGTTTTTAAATGAAGATTTTTATTGGTGATTGGGGGGAGGGGGGATGCGCTGTGTTGGAATTTTGTTCCACTCATCTTTGCAGAATTATTGTAATTCAGCCACATTGGAGGCTTTTCCAGCATAAACCGCCTTTTTCAGGTCATGCCCATAGACTGTATATAATTACTGGACGTAGCTTCCGGTCTCTTCTGAATAGAGAAATGTGAAGCCAGTTGGGCGTGTCTTACCGTCGCCATCTTGCCGTGTCACGTACGTCGTCACTCCAGGAAAATCCTAAAATGGGCACAGCGCGGCCGCGGGACAAATGATTGACAGCTGACGTACTGTGGGCTAAACGCTAACTGAGCTAACACGAAACTAAGAGGAGCTAACAAAGATAAGCCCCCTAAGCGGCATGGTTAAGGTAAGACATGCTTAGACTTGCAATTCGCTGACTAAACACCGCCGTTGTGCGACTCTGTAACAAACTGAGACCTTATTAAGAGCAAAGAAGGAGCTAGCTAGGAGCCTCCGGTCGGCAGGCGGAGCTTCCGGTCTGTCATAAGGACACGCCCTTAATTATGTGTAATTTGAAGAATAAATAACATCTAAACGAATGAGTTATAAAAAAATTCACCCCCCTCACAGTTGACATGAAGGTAAACGTGACCTAATAAACCTAAAATGATTTTTTGAACCAGGCTGTAAACCTGTTTATTTCTGCTGTGAAGTCGGCGTTTTTAACATGGGAGTCTATGGGGATTTGCTCGCTCTTGGAGCCAGCCCCTAGCGGATGAAGGGAGGATTACACTAAATACAATGCGGAAGAGAGCTTCACTGTTCTGAGGCGGAGTTTGCCCCTTGGTCATGCCACAGCATCTCAGTTGGATTCAGGTGGGGGCTTTGACTAGGCCACTCCAAAGTCTTCATGTTGTTGTTCTTAAGCCATTCAGAGGTGGACTTGCTGGTGTGTTCTGGATCATTGTTCTGCTGCAGAACCCAAGTGTGAACACTTTCACACAGGGCCATGGAGTAGGGATGTAACGATAACTGGTAAAATGTTTAATGGTGATAAAATTCCCATCGATTAGTAATACCATTTCAAAATTTAATTATCATGAAAACCGTGACTGATTACTGCACTTTGAAAAACTCCCAGTGATGCTGCTCATTGGCTGGAAAAGCAGCAGCAGTCCCAGTTTGCAGTGTTTAATTTATGAAAACATGGTGGAAGGCGACAAAGGCGCCCACATGGACGGTAATCTTGAGATTTTTCCCCCTTCAAAAAGGACAAAGTAAACATTTTGACCCATTTTAGATATAAAGATGCTGGGGGGTATTTCTATAACACCGCGATAAAAATGATAACCGTGATCATTTTGGTCACAATAACTGTGATATGAAATTTTCATATCATTACATCCCTACCATGGAGGTTTGGATTTTTTTCCTCCCTTACTCATAAAAATCTTTATTTAAAAACTGCATTTTCTGTTTACTTGTGTTATCTTTGTCTCACATGTAAATTTGTTTGATGATCAGAAACATTTAACTGTGACAAACATTCAAAAAAGTAAGAAATCGGGAAGGAGGCAAACACTTTCTCACACAACCGTTATTGTGACATCCGTACACCCGACAGCTTTGTTATTGTTCTGAATACAGATGCACTGATATGATACCAGGTATCAGCCAGATACTATATGCATGTACTCTTACTTGGTATTCATAAAAGTATCCAAATACTACAGAACCTGATACCAATGTGAAAAAAATGAGGCTCAAAACCAATGCGTTAATATAAAGAGATAAGTTATACACATAAAATTATAACTCAGACCATATTGAAAATCAGATTTAGCAATATCTCTGTGAAATGTCCGACTGAAACTAACCATTATCGAAGTATTAGTTTGTCCCTCTAACAGGAGGAGGTTTTCAAAAGGTTTGGTTTGGATCTAAAAATGAGTCCAACATCATTGAAAACTCCTTCCAGGTGAACATCTGGACCTGTGGCCCCACCAGCCTGAACCGTTCAGGTTTAACTGTGACACACGTCCACAGAACAGTTCTGCTTGTAGGAAATCCGGATGTTCAGTCCACCATGACATTTCCATGGCAACAAGGATCCAGCCTCTACGCAGATGCTGTGCCATGTGATCAACATGCATCGTCTTTAAGGTGAGGAACAGAAGCACCTGAAGGCGACGTGAGATGAGAAGATTCTGCTACTTAACAACCTGCTGATATTCAGAGAGCTTCGTTTGTCTTCCATCTGATGACAGACGTCATCAGACGCTGCACAACATGCTGCAAGACGGCTTCAGAGCCAACGGGACAACTGCTCATGCACTACTAGATCTGGTTGAAAAAATAACCATCGGAAAGAAAACATCTGCAGCCAAAAAACCCAACCACATCTGACATCAATAAGGACGCGTCCGATTTTTCTGCAGAATGAACTCACTGCTCTCCTGTTACTTCACCTCTGCAGGTCACATGTTCTCTGCAGGAGCTGAGGTTCCCTGATAGATTTAGAGCTCTTTAACCGGGATAAGGAGGACGGACCCGGCGGATTATTTGTAGGTCAGCATATCCCAACGTTACACCGACAAGTTCAGACTACGATATCAGGATTACAGAGGCTCTTGGTTCGATTAATGTCAAAGAAATAACAATTTTACAATTATCATGATCACCATTATTGTGTATTTATTTCCCAAAAAAATCACATGAACACTCCTTACAGCTCTTTTAGTTTTAATAAGGGTCACAGTTAATACGTCTATGGAAAGAGACAAACCTGTGGAACTGACTGAATTTTATATGATTTTTTAAAATGCATGATTAATGCAATAACGAAATTATTACTCACACCACATTAAAAGTCTGAATTTGGAATCATCTCTATGAGAAGCTGATTTTGGCATGTGGGTCACAGCAGTGATCATAATCGACCAAAAACCCACTTTATCCTCCATATTTATGAAGTTTTCCAGCCTTTCATTTAGGAGATGGCTGCAGGATGATCCATTACATGTATGACGGGACTTTATTTTCCTTCCTTGCTCTAGTTGCACTGACCTGCCAATATTCTGATATCTTTTCTAAAAGTGACAATATCAAGGAATCTTTACAATTGTGGTGTTTAATACTATGATTAACTGTGAAATTAAGTAATTGTGGCATCCCAAGTTCAGACGACCAGACGTCTGATTTCACCCAAAGATGTTTTATTTTACTATTTTGCATATTAATTACTCTAGTAAATTAAATAAATATGAGTTTATATTACATTAAAACATGATAATATCAACTTGTTCTATTTAGTCATATTTCTATTGTATACTATGCTATATTACAATTTCCCTCTGGAGCTGATAAAGTATATTTAAATTCATTTGGCCTTATCAGCCTCCGTAGATTATACTGGCACTCAGACCGAACATGTACTGGTCTCGGTTTCAAGCAGGGGTGTGTGATACTACAAGATTTGGGATTGGTCTAATACCAAGTACATAAAGGGCTAGTATCGTTGGTATCGATTAGGAATGGGCGATATGGACTAAAAAATGTATCACGATAGTTTCTCTTATTTATCACAGTAAGTATCACAGTGACGATAAAAACTATCAGCAAAATATTTTGTATCATAAATCTGTCACTAAATTCAGTCTTGAAAGCCCTACAAAATACTAGAAGCCACTAAACTATATCAATTAAGTTCAAGTAGTGCACCTGTATTGCAAAACTGCAGTGACACCAATCAAACAAGTCTGAAATATGAGAACAAATTCCACATTTATTCAAACGATGCAAACAGCAAAACTAACTTGGCTTATTAAAAAAAACCAAAGCAGTGCAACTGCAAACACAACCTGATAAATTGTCGTCTCACGATAAAAATGATAAATTCAAATTGTTATTGTGGGAAATTTCTTTGACGATATATCGCACACGATAAAATATCGCCCATCCCTAGTATCGATACAGATTAACAGATTTATGCAAACAGATTATACTGTGTAATCGATACACTATTTTTTCAAACTCATTAATGCACAAACAACCAAATTATCATCCACATCATAATCTGAATTTGGCTATATCTCAATGAGAGAAGCTGATTTAGGGAAACAGGGACTTTGATGTAACAGTGAATAAAATCCATCAAAAACCACATTATCCTCCATATTTATGAAGATTCTCATAGTTTTCCTGCCTTACTGATATAAGTGCTGATATAATTGCACTGTCAATCAGTATCGATACCAACATTGGTATCAATATTATCTATATCGGTATTGATCCGCCCACCACTAGTTTCAGGGCCTGAGTTGATCTCTTGTTCTTCAGAAGTAGATAAGACAAGAGTTGAGGGTGAACTAAGAGAAAATGAAATCCTGGTCTGGACTTTTACCCGGACAGTTTCATCACACGTCAGCAACCGAACATGACACGTGCAATGTGCGGAAAAATAATCGCGTGGAATATTAATCCTGAGAGTGCAGATTCTGGTTCTGCAGAAACCAGTTTTACCTGAACTCAGACTCAGTGACCAGCAGATGTTCACGTCAGGTTAACAAGGTACGGAGTTACTGCACGTGCAGCCCCGTTTCCCGTTTAACTACCAACAATATCAACACGACATCCTCTAAATGAGATACCTATCAACTTATAATCGATATTTGATCAAATAATCTCGAACGGCTCGTGCTGCTTCTGTTAGCATTAGCATTAGCTGTGGCCGCAGTCCGGTGAAGGTCACGCGGCCTCCGCGTCTCACCTGCGGGCTGTAGGCGGTGGCGGGAGCTCCGGTGAGCCGCTGCGTCACTCCGTTCAGTTTGTAGTACATGTTCACCGAGCGAACTCCGAACCGACACCGGGACACGCGGCGGATCGCTGCTGCTGAAGGCGAGCCTTCGCTGACCTACTGGTGACGACACTGCTGCGCGTGATGCAGAAGGACCTGCGACGGGAAGCTGTCCGTCACGCGCCTGTGTTGAAGTTAATAAACAATCAAAAGTAAAATCAGTGGAGAAAGATAATTTACTGTAAACATTTCCGTTGTAGGCAAATATTTACTAGAACAGTTTCACAAAGAAAATTTTACATTTTCTGGTAGAAATCAGACTAATTTTAAGTCCTCCAAATTTCGAATTAAAATTCTTATTTTAACTTTAAATCTCAATTTTCCCTATATACTTTTATTTATCTTTTTATTTAAACTACTTTTGATAATTTTATATGCTTTCAAAAGAAATATCTTACCCATTCTAAAGCAATTCATTGACTTGTTTAGTGGGTTTTTGGCTCTGGTATGTTTTTGCAATTTCCCTCAAAGATTAAGGCAGTTTCTTTCATTTTATGTAATTCAGTGCCTTTGTTGTGAGAAAAAATTTTTTTTTTAATTCTCTGGACTCCGTATAAATGTTTCCAGCTTCATTTGAATAATGAAAAATTTATCTTGTTTGGCACTGCTGTAAAGGCAGATAGCTTGCAAGATATGACCTTGAGGAAGTTTTTCATAAATAGAAATAGATATGAAACAAACCATTTTTCAACATTTTTCATAACGATCTATGTTTTTATTTTCAAACACTTCAAATATGAAGAAAAAAAAACAATATTAAACATCTTAATTTTGTAAGTAGATGTAAACGTTTTCATGTTCTTTTGGGAGGGGGGGGGGAATTTTCAAGCGTTTTTTTTTTTTTTTTTTTTTTTTTTTTTTTTTTTTTTTTTTTCCCTCCAAATATTTGGGGTGAACATGCTCAAAAAAACCAAAAAATTCCCCCCCAAAAACGAAAATTGTTTGAGGGGAAAATGCGCTCTAGCGCCACCTAGGCAAAAAAAAAAAAAAAGAAAAAAAAAAAAGGAAAAAAAAAAAAAAAAAAAAAAAAAAAAAAAAAAAAAAAAAAAAAAAAAAAATTTATCTTTACTTTTTCAATTTTCTTTTGGTCTTTTTTTATTGTGCAAAAAGAGAGACAAGGAAGGAGACGTATCAGAAAAAAAGGGGGGTGGGGGGCAGGGCCAGGTGTTTGGTTAGGGGATATGTAATGTGGGTAAATACAATTTTTGTGTTGGTTAAAAAAAGAGGTAGTACATGTACAGATATGCGTTGGTTTATTTTCTTTGTCATTGTCAAAATGACTGACTTCTTTATCAGTTCTGACTTAAAATGTGCCACATTGTGTTTATACGTCTCATTGGTTTGAATTTAAACTGAACTCTCATCTAAAAAATATGTCTGTTGCATCGCTGTTTCCAAATCTGCTCATTAATTCCAGCACATATCCATCACAATAAAAGGATTAGCTTTTGGTCAACAAACTTCTTTAATGATCTTGATGTGAAACATGAGTCCTCCGTCGCTCATCTTTCAGTTTCAACAACAACAGGAGACACAAAAACAACCTGAATCAGACAACGCAGCCAGAACAGGTTAATACAAGAGCAGCTGTTTTCATTTAGATGTTATCGGATTCAATACAGACAGTTCAGCGTCAACACAAACATTCAAAGAGAGAAGTAAAGGTGGGCTGCAACGGGTTAGAATTTAAAGGGAAAGTCCGTGTAAATGCGCTTTGGTTTAAACCCAGCAGTATTTCACACAGAAGAAGAAGAAGCGAGATATTTCACACTCTTCCATTCTGACATTCAAACCAAATGTGTTCATCACTTTGATTCTGAGTCCATTTAATGAGCTGATTTTACACAGTTTGCTCAGGAAAGCTTACCAAGTGTAATTATCTCACTGCACTAGAGGATGCTTCACTTCATCGTCTGAATCTTTTCAAGTGAAAGTGTTTTTTCCTCATATCAAGATAGTTTGTTTTTTTACAGTGTGTGAACTGGTACTAGGAGCTCTGGAAAAAGGTTTCCATTGCTAAAATTGGGAGTAAAAACAGATAAAATGTGATCTTAAACAGCATCTCAGTGAGAGGATTTAACTTGATAAGCATGCAGAATAACCAAGTTAAGGATTTAGGTAGAAAATGAAAGACATTTACTCTTAAAACATGATTAATATTCTTACATTTATGTTCTTGCTGAGTCTCTCTCTAAAAACAAGATCAATAAGACTTTTTGGTTGAATTTAAGATAGTAAAACTTGGTTATACTGTATAGATTTATATAGATTTGATACACAATTTTTATAGTGTTTCAAGATGTCAACAGCAAAAATATTTTCTATATGTGAAAAAAATTTGCATTTTTAATGTGATCTATCTACGTATCTATCGACCTATCTATCATCTATCTATCTATCTGAATGTTACACTCAAACATAGAAATGATAAACTTTATTCTAAGTAGGGATGTTCTATATAGGCTTTTTTTTTTTTTTTACCGATATCCGATATACCGATATTGTCCAACTCTTTTTAATTCCAATATCCGATATCAACCAATACCAACCATTATGCAGAGAACTGTGAGGTTGTATCACTCCTCTTTTGAGAAATACAACTATAATCTGCTCTGTGAGCAAAGATCCCCAAATATCCTTAACTCAGCCAGAGGAGTTCATTTTGGAGGTCTGGCTGCCAGATATCAGATACTAGCAGGTATTAGCCAACATGTGGCTAATTCTAATGTTTCTGACAACTTGGTAACTTAAGCAACAGCTTAAAACCAGACATATTATCAGCAGCTTCAAAGCAAGTCAGTCTGTAGCAGCAGCTGCTGCACCGTAGTCACATGACTCTGAAAGGAATGCTGGGATATGAAGTTCTTCCACAATAACAGAGGCTTTTCTACATGCTGGACAGCTGCTAATGGAACAAAATCTCGCGAGATTTCGTTGCTCCGTAACGACAGACATCTGACAGCCCCTCCTCCTCTCCTGGACTGCTTACTGGGGAGGCTGAGGAGCGAGATTCCTTCTGGTCCTCCTTGAAACTTCTTAGTTGGTTCAAAAGTTAATATCTTATAAGCGAGTGTCTGGTGTGTCTGTGGTTTGGCAGTGGTAAGCTGGTAGAGAAGGCTGGAGGAGGTGGCAATGCAGCGCCTCCCCCTCAGCTAGAGCAGCACCAGCTCAGTTGATCATTTCTGCTGACAGGCTGCGGGTGCAGCGGGCCGAGCGGACCTTCAGCTCATGGTAACACTGGACGAAGCTGTGGTAAATGAAGGTGATGGGCAGCGCCAGGAGCACGATACCGCTTACCACACAGAGGCCACCCAACACTCGGCCTGCCACTGTAATCGGGTACATGTCCCCGTATCCTACTGTTGTCATGGAGATGATGACCCACCAGCAGGCGGCCGGGATGCTGGCGTAATCCTGGTTTCCAGTCTCCAGGTCCAAGCCGTGCTCCAGCAGCTGTGCCAGGGCACTGAAGATTGCCATGGCAACACAGATGAAGACAAGAAGCATTACCATCTCACGGTAGCAGCGCCGCAGCGTTAGGCCGAGAGTCTGCAGGCCCAGGAAGTGGCGTGCAAGCTTGATCACCCAGAAGATCCGCATCATGCGCAGGACACGGAGTGTGACGCCGGCCCGCTGCAGCTGAGAGTTTTCCCCCGTCAGGATTGTTACTGTGACCGAGACGTAGTACGGCATGATGGCCAGCAGGTCGATGATGTTCAGAGGTCGACGGACAAACTCACATTTATCCCGAGACACAAGGAAACGGATGACACACTCAGTCGTGAACCAACCAATGCAAACCGCTTCGATGATCCTGCAGAAGAGTAAGAAGATGCAGAGAGAGGACCAAGAAGAGACAAATGAAAAATAACCAGTCAGTGATGGAAACACCACAGATGTCTAATACATATAAATTATATGTGACAGTGAGGGTCTACTTGGCCACAGGGATATCCATTTGACTGACTGGTAAGTGTGCATGACTCTCACCCAGGAGTCTGTGGGATCGAAAACCGCCCAGGCCCTTGTTGCATACCTTGCCACATACTATAGACCAGGGATCACCAACATCCAGACCTCTTGAGCCAGAGTCCTGCAAGTTTTTGATACTTCTCTGCTGCAACTGGTTCAAATGAAATGGTACTCCAAAAGCTTATCAAGTTCTGCACAAGCCTTTTCATGACCCATTATTCAAATCAGGACAACACTGAAGACCTGCAGGACACTGGCTCAACTAGTCCAGAGCTGGTGATCCCTGTTATGAATAAGCAAGGTGATCCAATCATAATTAGGGATCTAAGTCAGTGTAAAGCCGCTTTTATATAACCTTTACGTGCCCGCATACTCCTGTAAATCCTTTATATTAGCATGGTTGTTTGGCAGTACAACCACTAGAGGGCAGTGCAGAGTTTTGAGTTCACCTCCAAGTTCCAACAGCAGTTTCGGACAATAGCAAACATGGTGAGCAGCGATCAGGAAAATGTTCAGTCTCAAAAAGAGACATAAAAAGAGGCAGCGCAGTAGGCACAGAGGACCCATCCACAAATACAACCCCAAGGATATTGGTTCCAGCTCCACTGGAACTGCCCTATGGGTCTCATGTCCAAGTCCTGATGGGTCAGAACTGTTCAGGCAGAATAAAAGGAGCTTCATACCTCCAGATACAAACGTTGTCTTCTCTACTGCCCTACATACCTCCGTCCAGTTTCAGCGTTGTAATGAATGTTCCTCCGTACACCCTCCGGGGGCAGTGTTGCATTGAAATTTACCACCAACGACGATCGCAAATATGGTGTCAGTGGAGGAGGTAGTTCTCCTGGGTCTACTTCAGAAAAGTGGGAGGGGGGGGGGGGGGGGTAAGCGTGGTGGCATGTCCAACCACTTAAAAGTGGTTGAAGTAATTTAGGGTGCATTCACACCATGATAGTCCAGGGACTCTGTCCAATTTGGCGAAGATTTCTGAAAGATTTTGCACCTTTCTTTGCTTCAGTTTGCGTTCAAACTGCAGTCACTGAAGCGGACTAAACCACCTGGTTAAACCACCGTACTTAAAACAACTGCTTACTAGGGGGCGAAGCTCCCCAATATAACCACTGATCAATGTTGAAAAAGCAGGATGAAGAAGAAACCCGGACTCCGTGATTAAAGTGGAATTCTTTCTGCTTCTGGTTATTAGGCTACTACATCTCTGTCTACACATTTTCCAGTTGTTGTTCATTGTTGTTTAGACCTCGCCTTTTTCAAACACGTGCTGTTTGTTTTGTTTTCCCACCGACCCAAACAATAATCTACTCCATTTCCTTCTACTTCTTCTGCTTTATTACAGTCAACAATCATCACCTCCATTAGGTGCGGTGGGCGTCTATGCGCTGGATAGTCCGAAAGTCTGTTTGCAAGTGAACCGAGACCCCCGGCTTTCAGACATACTAGAGTCCGTTTCTTTGGTGTGCACCAGAGTACGGTCGGTGTTCAGACTGTGCCAAACAAAGCGGACTATCCATGGAATTGCATCACGCTCCGTTGAAAGCGGACCAAACAGCCAGACTGTGAACGCACCCATAAACTTTGACATTTTAAAATGCCCACTTCCTACTGTTCAACGTCGATTTTCATGAATGGGTAAACTATAACCTCTGACTATACTGCCGCCACGATTTCTGGTGGCATTGCCCTTTTTTGTCTGGAGCACTCTGGATTCGTAAGCTCTCTCGCAACGGACATACTGACAGACGAAACAACCTCCTTGTGGGCGGCTGTAGCTCAGGTGGAAGAGCAGTCGTCCTTCAACTGGAGGGTTGTGGGATCGATTCCAGGCTTTCCCCAGACTACGTGCCAAAGTGTCCTTAGGCAAGACACTGAACCCCAAGTTGCCTCCTGATGTGCCTATTGGGGTGTGATTGTGTGTGTGACTGGGTGAATGTGACATGTAGTATAAAGCACTTTGAGTGGTCTGTGCAACTGGAAAAGCGTTATATAAGTACAGTCCATTTACCTCCGGACACAAATGAAAGCATCTGTATCTGTATTTACCGTAGAGTATGAATGGGCTTTCTGGGTCCTGCACATTGTTTCTCTGGTGGTTTAAAATTGTTGTGAGCAGTGGAAGTGCAAACCTGCAAGCATTTGTATTTATGCTCCGATGGTTCTGGACTAGTCCTACCTGTGCTGGTCCAGGGTCTCTGCGGCCTTCCAGTCCGGTAAGGTGCTGGCACACAGCATCACTATGGAGATGACCACAAACAGCACAGAAACCGAGGCCAGGATCTGTGCCACCAGCGAGGACGTGGGTTCTTCAAACGTCCTCCTCATTGTCTCCAGCCATCGACTCTGGGGCTCCTCGGGGCCTCGAGGCTCCTCCTCAGGGAAGAAGTGGACAAAGCAGTCGGACATGCGGTCGTCGAGGCGGCGCTGGCAGCACGGCTGCAGGTCGGAGCTCTCCAGGCCCCAGTACAGCATCTCGTTGTAGAAGGACAGTTCGCACATGTGCGGTACGAAGCGCAGCTTTCCATGCTGCACGTACAGCATGATGAAGCTGAAGGCCTCCGAGTGGCGGTCGAAGAAGAACTCGTTTCTGTCGCTGTCATAGTCGTCGCAGAGCTCCAGCAGCTCGCTCTCTGATACGCAGCGATGCAGCCGGCTGAGCCTGCTGAGTGGGAGGCGCTTCATCAGCTCGGCCGGGAAGGAAAACCTGCGACCGCCAACGTTCAGGATGCAGAGGCTGCTTCCAAACTTCATCTTCTCTGTCTTCAGCTTAACGCCCTCCAGACTTCATCTCTGTCTTCAAGTTAACATCCTCCAAACTTCCTCTCCGTCTTCTGGTTAACGTCTCCTCACACTGATGCTCCCAGACTTCATTTTCTTTCTGTTACATAAATAAAAAGGTCAGATCTCTCTTGTAACACACGGGCTGCATCATCTGCTTATTCAAAGTTTCACCAAAATGTTTTCCCGTTAATGAAACTAAGCTCGTATGTCTTTGACCAGCTGCCGGTTGGATGTGGGAAAGGAAAGTCTGATGTCACGTTGTCATCCTCACAGAGAGACATCAGCTGCTTCCAGAGGTCGTCTCCTCGCTGCTGACATAAAAGAGACAAAAAACGCGTCAGAAACATCAACATGCAGCAGATGTGTCTGCTCTGAAGAGCAGTGACCTACATTGGCTGCATCATCACAGATTTCACTTCAAGAAGAAGCTGAATAACAAGCAGCAGAGTGAACGTTTCACCCCTGAACTGCTGAACGGACTCAGAACCAGCTGGATCAACACTGCAGACACTCACCTCAGATCAGCAGCAGAACAAATCCATCCCTGGATCCTGTCGGACTTCTGCTTTCTTTCTTTGCGGTGTTGAATGTAAGAGTGAAGAGCTGCACCGACCTCCTCCTCTTCCTCTTGTCTGAGAGGAGGAGTAGGAGGATCAGGCTATGATTCAAACTGTCAGTCTGAGCTGGAGAACACTTTGATTCAGAAACTGAATCTGAATCTCCACAAACCCCCTCACTGTCCTCCGAGCTCCCACCATCCATTCTATTCCTCCTCCTCCTCCTCCTCCTCAGATCTAATAATCTTCATCCTCCAGAGATTCAACATTCCGTCCACTTCATTATAATTTCATGTTTCAGTGAACATCAAAAGGCAGTAATGAATAATGTTCAATGATCTCATGAATAATCAGGACTGAATTCTTCATAAAACAGCACCCCCTGCTGGAGAAACTCAACACCTGTTCTTTCAAAATCCACCAAATATTTGACTTCTTATGTCACTGTCAGGTTGGATAAAAACTACGAGCCCAATTCCAAGACTGCTTATCTGTAAAATATAAATAAACCTCATCAAAATATTCTATTCCCAGTCGAACATAAACATCATATCAGATGATGAAACAGAAACATTTTTCCATTTCATGGAAAATAGTCACTGATTGTGAATCTGGTAGCAGCAAAATGTCTGTAAAAAGTAGTTCCGGGTCGATTTTTACCATCTGGTATCAACACATCTGTAAAAAAAGTAGTTCCACGGTGATGTTTACCATCGTGTAGCAACACATCTGTAAAAAGTGCAGCCATGGAAAAAATTAAGAGACCAACTTTGTCATCAAAAATAATGGTTATGCAATTGAGTACCAACTGTGGTGTGAATCATGTGACCAAAAGAGACAGAAAACAAAATACAGAATGCTTAAAAGCTGTTTTTGACAGTACGATGCCATAGCTATTGATGGAAGAACTTAATAACCAAAATCACTTATCAAGAAAAGCATGGAAAATGGCTGGATATCAGTTCTTAGATTAAACTCTGAAGAGCTATTTTTGTTATCATTATATTTGTCCAGACAAATGCACTTTTAGTTTTACCAGGCATTAAAATGACCAATTAAAATGAAAAGCAAGGGTGGTCTTTGAATTTTTTCCATGACTGTAGTTCCAGGGTGATGTTTACCATCGTGTAGCATCTCCTCTTCTTTCAACAACTGTCTGTAAACATGTGGGAAGTGAGGAGACCAGTTGCTGGAGTTTTACGAGAGGAGTGTCGTCCCATCCAGGTGTGATGCAGAATTCTAGCTGTTCAACAGTCCTGGACCTTCATTGCCAGTTTTCTACTTTGTCTCAGAGCATTTTAAATGAGCTTTGGACCAGAGAAGACGGACGGCGGTGTTTATGTATCCTGTTCACATCTGGCTTTTTCTCTGCATGATGGAGCTTTAACCTGCATTTGTGGGTTTCAGAGTGAACTGTGTTCACAGACAGAGATTTCTGGAAGTCCTCCTGATTCCATGCAGTGGTTTCCTGTAGAGAATCATGTCTGCTTTTAATGCAGAAGATCACCAGCATCCATCCTTGTCCTATGTGCACAGAGATTCCTCCTGATTCTCTGAATCTTTTGATGATCTTCAACACTGTAGATGGAGGATCTTCAAAGTCTGAGGAACATTTTTCAGAAATTGTTCCACAACTTTGAGAGCCAGTTTATCCCAGATTGGGGAACCTCTGTCCATCTTTCTGTCTGAGAGACTGACATGCTCCTTTTGATTGTATGATCAGTTGATTTATTGATTGGCTTATTTTGAGCAGACAAACAAAATACGTTCTATCTGAACCAAAGGCTCTAGAAAATATGGATGTAGTATCCATTCACTTCTGAACAGGGGAAAGTGAAGCCAGTTGGGCGTGTCCCACCGTCGCCATCTTGCCGTGTCACAAGTGTCGTCACTCCGGGAAAGTACTAAAAGATGCAAAGCGCAGCCTTCAGGCAAACGATTGACAGCTGACATACTTTGCAAACCGAGCTAACTCGAAAATAACAGGAAATAACGAAGATTAGCCTCCTGAGCAGTTGGATAAAGGACATGTTTGGACTTACTGTTATCTGCTAAAAAACACCATTTAGCTACAAACTGAGACCTTAACGAGAGCAAACAAGGAGCTAACTAGGAGCCATGTGCCGCATTTCAATCAAAAGGACACGCCCCTAATTATGTGTAACTCCAAGGTTAAATAACATCTAAACGGATGAGTAATAACATTTTTTTTACCCCCCTCACAGTTTACAAAGGTAAACTTGACCTATTAAACCTAAAATGATGTTTTGAACCAGGCTGTAGACATGTTTATTTCTGCTGTGAAGTTGGTCTTTGTAACATTGGAGTCTATGAGGATTTGCTCTGTTTTGGAGCCCCTAGTGGATGAAGAAAGAACTACAATGAATAAACTTCACTTCCTGGTTTCACACTTTTCCAGCAGTTTGCCGCTTGCTCCCGACGTGTTACTGCGATCAGATTTACAATCAGTGAATATTTCCATGAAATGATAAAATGTCTCAGTTTCATAATCTGATATGTTGTTTATGTTCTTTTGGTAATAAACACTTTTACAACTTTTTGGGAAATAGTTTTAAGGGATCAGCTGAGTCCAGAACTGGTCCAGAACCAGACTCGGGGTCTGCAGGTGTGGTTTAGATTTTAAAATATATTTGTTATTTTGACCCTACAGGAACTCTAATAGATCTCAGAGTTCCAGATTTTCTCACCAGAGATCATTCTCAGACTCCACATTGCAAAATGTTTGACTTAAGAAAATGAGTTAAAGGGCTGCCTTAAAATTTTGAGTTGAATGGAGCATTGTGTGTGTGCGTTTGAAGATGTGTTTAAGCATTTTAATTCATAACAACATACCAGAAGCTTGTTAATTTGACATGAAATTAAACATTAGGACAACAAAATGCAAAAATGTGATTTACAGTGAAGGTTTACAGGTTGTTCCTATAAATCCAGTAGATCCGACGGCAGTAACCTTCACCAGTGCCGTCTCTGTGCCGAGCTATAAATCCTTGTTTTTAGGCAAAGGCTTGATTGGAGCACCTGATCCTAAGTCAGATGAATATTTCAGTAATTCACTCATTCATCGTGGCTCCATGGAGGATTTTAAGAGAACCTCAGATCATGTTTCAGATGTTTTCTGCTGGTGTCGCTGGGGGTTTTGCTCTTTTTCCGGCCTGTATAGAAAAACTTTCCTTCAGATCCGTAGCAGTCATTGAAATCCACAGTGAAAGTCAGAGCATTGCGTGATGTGTTAAAAGGATCAGGGAGGAAATCCTCTGCTTCGCTTTAATCTCTTCATCTTCCTCACCCAGATTTACCTCTTCTGCCTCGGTCTCAGGTGTTCATGTCCACCTGAAGATAGTAGATGTTCAGGTAAGGTTGAACACTTATTAGAGAGAAACTGACTCAGATGAGCTGTGATTCCAATTTTACAGTCTGTGTAAAAATTCCCAAAGTTGTTTCATTCCTTTTATTCTTCAAAGTCAGGAAGGTCTGACCCCCTAGGGTTGGTTCATGCGTCATGGCGACGTCATCAGAGTTAATCTGTTTGGTGATCTGATTAACTCTTGATCTGAGGTAATGACCCCCCGCTCAGTAAAACAACACCTATAAAATCCTGGAAAATAATCCAGAAGTAGCAGAAACAGACGAAAAGTCAGAACAGCAGAAATGTTTTCTGAGGTAAATAAAATCCAAATCAAGACAATAAAACCCACAAAAACAGGAAGAGAAAGTTCCTTCCCCACCAATTTTAGTTTTTAACTTTGGCAGCTATTTAAAAGCCTTGAAGACCTGTAGGTTCAAACAAGCTCACAATGTGAAAGCAGTTTGGATAGATGCTCAGAACTAAGACCACATAAAAACTTTTTTTTTTTTTTTTTTTTTAAAAAGAAAGAAATTTAAAACCTTTTCTCAAACTGACAGGGAGCCAATGCAGAATCTTTAAAGCTGGTGTTATATGTGTGTTCATTACCAAAGACCTTTGTTACCAATAACTAAAACTTACCTTTAAGTCCTGGTTAAGTTGTTAAAATCTTTCTGTCATCCATGTTTTGATAGCAGATATACATTTAAAAGAGAACCAATAGGCTCAGGGTCATTAGACACAACCATGTAAAGCTGTGTGTCATCAGCGTAATCATGGACATTTAGGCATCTGTCCTGATGACATTTCCTTGGGGTAAAATATAAAGATTAATAGGTAAAGGACCCAAAATTGAACCTTGAGGGACACCAGAATTAATTTGATAACTTTTATATCCAGACTAAATTTTATTATTCATTGAGTAGGTAAAAAATCATATAGTTGGTTTAAAACAAGTTTCTTCAAACAAAAAGAGACGGGGCATTAAAGACAAGAAAGCCAGTTTGGAGTCAGAACTTTTTATAAGTGGTACTGTACACACCAGGATGACTACAGGCTCCAACCAATCCACAACACCTGACCAAAACAAACAACACAAGAAGAAGAAAAACAAACATCACAAGCTGGAAAACTACTGAAGAACACACACACCTTTACACTGCCCATCAGTGTGTTGCTCCTGTTCCAGTCAGAACTGGTGCCACTCTGACATGGAACCAGACGGCCACAGAGAGACCCTTCCCCCTGAGCTCAGTCTGCCAGGCTTAGATGCTCACCATGGGAAGTGGAACCAATTCAAAGATGACGGCTATAAAAGTTGTTCAACAGATGAGACTCAGCCTGTGACCTCACCTGACCATCTGACAGGTATCAAAGGATCTGTGCAGCTTGGAGCTGGTTCTGTTTGGTGTGTTTTTGGGTTTGGCCGTCTGTTTCCATGTCAACTGACCACATTGGAAAAGACCAAAAGCCCGACCGATACCAAATGTCTATGACACACCAACATCTGGATGTAAACAAACTCTGTTGGCAAGAAAATCTGTGCCCTGTACTGGACAAACTGGAACTGCTACTGGGTCAGACGTATTGATGTCAGCTGATCTGTGGCAACTTGGTTTGGACAGGCTCAGACAGGTCCAGACAGGCTGGGTCGGGCTCCGACAGGCTGTCAGATGGGCTCTCAGACGGGCTCGGAGCGCCGTTTGACAGGAACCAAAATGTTGGAGGGAAATTTGACGTTTCTGTTCCCACTGCTCAAAAATAAACTCTGTTCAACATATTTACAAAAAGGACAATATTAACATTAACTGTGTGTGTGTGCATGTGTGTGTACACGTGTTTAGGTGTGTGTGTTTTGTAGCATCAGTGTGGTGGTGTGTGTGTAAAAACATGACCACGCCCCTCACTATCCCTGGTTTGGGGGGTGAGGTTGTGGTTGACGGCTGTGGGGCGAGGGGGAGGGGAGACCTCAGTCCTCTGTTCGGGGGTGGAGCTATCAGGTAGCGGCTTCTGCTGCATCTCCTGCCTCCTCCACCTGGTTGGCCCTCCCCAGAGTCTTGAGTTTGGCTAACATGTCGGCGAAAGTCTCCTTCACGCCTTTCTCCAGAAGCCAGCCTTCGCTCTCACACTCTGGGTTCTCCGGGTCGGCCATCGTTTCCAGGGTCGTGGTCAGGAACTTCAGGCCGGCCACGTCCAAAGACTATCACAGAAACACACATAAAAAAAACAATCTGAGTTCACGTTTCAACTGTTCTCTATGTTTGTGTGGGAGTGAGGGGTCTGTTCCTGTAAAAATCTTTGAGGGATAAAATTGACTCAGCTTTCATTTGAATTCAGCCAATGAGATGGTTCAGTGGAGCATTTTTTTAGCCCAGTTTTCACCAAGAGGTTCAGTTCAGGCAGGGCAGTTTGGTGCAGTAAACCCATCTCTGTTGCATTTCACAGCCAACTGTAGGGTACCCTTAACTGGGAGACGGACTATAAACCCTTTCAAGGCCTACGTCATCAGTGACAACACTGCTGTAGCTTGAAGCAAAATCAGAGGAAAGCGTGCCGCGAAGACAGTAGAGATGAGCTATGACTTTAAAATATCATCTTGTTGTGTGTTTGGGTGCCAGAACAGGAGGAACAATGTTTGTGGAATTAATTGAACGTTTTCCAGCGGACACTGGTGCTCAGAAAAAACGAAGACACTTATGGTTGAATGTAATAACTGCAACAAGATCCTAGTCTGTAGTATAAACATGTAAACGTAAAATATTTTAGGCTTTTTTCTAAAAGCAATACAATGACTCATCAGAAGGGTTTCAGATCAGAGATGTTTCCAGAATTTTTTCAGAAATTTGTGAAAGCACAAAAGCTGGGAATTCATCATCTTTTAGATAATTTATTCTTTGACAAAGTTTTCATTTATATAAGACAAACATCAAAGGCTTCATGACACTAAAAGATGTTGCTTCAGAGCAGCAGAATCTCAAAGCAAACAGAACCAGAACTGAAAAGGAAAAATCTGAGGACTGATTCGTCTATTTATTGTGTTCATGGAGCTACAACAGGGTCATAAGTTGCATCCGTTTGCGGTGTTTGTGGCACTACAACAGGGTCATGAGTTGACTCCATTTGCGGTGCCAATGGTGCTATGACAGGGTCATAAGTTTCGTCCATTTGCGGTGCCCATGGTGCTATGACAGTGTCATAAGTTATGTGTGTTTGCGGTACCAATGGTACTACGACAGGGTCTTAAGTTGCCTTCGTTTGCTGTGTTTGTGGTGCTACGACAAGATCATAAGTTGAGTCCATTTCCGGTGCCAATGGCGCTACAACAGGGTCATAAGCTGCATCCATTTGTGGTCCCAATGGTACTACGACAGGGTCATAAGCTGTGTCCATTTGTGGTCCCAATGGTACTACGACAGGGTCATAAGCTCTGTCCATTTGTGGTACCAATGGCGCTATGACAGGGTCACGAGTTTTGTAACTTGTATCTCTGACAATACAAGCCAGATTTTGAAGTACAAAACATTTGTGCCACATTTTACACACACTAACTCAAGTACCAATCAGATATCTGTAATCCCTTACTAATCAGAGAGAGCAGACTGAGAAGAACACAACCGCCACAGCTCTCAGCTAAATCATCTTTTGGAAACTTAAAGGTTTCTGTTGGAGATGGAAAAACATGTCTCTGCAATTAGCCAATTCTGCTACTGGTTCTTTAATGTTTATTTATCAATATTAGGTTTGTACCGATTTGGTTTTAAGGCCTCCTTCCACTGAAAACCCGTTTAACTTGCTCCTTCTGAAATACGGAGGGTTTCCCCTTGTTTACTTACACATGCTGACTTGCTAGCGTTGCGTCCCTCCCAGTCGGCTGTGCTTTCTTATCAGAGAAACAATACGTAGAAAAGAGCGAATCGGGAACAGCCTCGCACTTCTACGTCACATTGCAAATAGCGTATCCCACGTGGGGTTTCTATCTGTCCATTGGAAGGCAGGTAATCCTCCACTACACACTAGAAGTAAAGACAGCACGACTGTAGCTTCGGAGTTGAGAAGCTAATTGGCTAACTGTTTGTTAGCATGGCGGAACAAACTTGTTTGTCGGCTCTATTTCCTGTCTGTAGCGAAATAAGAGCGGAGGGCGGAGCTTCCTTCATACACTGATGGGAGGCAGCCAATCAGACGGAAATTCATGAGAAGGACCTGGAAAAGCTGCCGTTGGACCACAAGCCTCTCTTCTATACAAATACAGCTGGATACAAAAATACCAGAAGGTTTTTTTTTTAAACAGAAACGATGCAGAATGCATTCAATAATAATGGAGAACACAGAAATATTAATGAAATAACCATGGAAGTACAACTTTAACAATGATTTGATTCATGGTTTCTGATTTGATTTCAAGTCACTGAATTGAATCAGATAAGATCATTCTAAATGAACCAATATCATCCATGAATCAAATCAGAAACCATAAATCGTGATATCAATCAAATCATTGTTAAACCAAATTGTTACACCCCTAATCAATATACAGACTCACCTTGAGGGAGCTCTAAGGTGTCCTTTTTTCAGCTCTATGATTGGTTAGAGATTCAAGAAATCCAAATGGTTCTTGAGTAGGTGTGTAAAATGTAGGACAAAAGTTTTGTTCTTTTAAAACTGGCTTATATTTTCAGAATTGCTAAATTAAACTGTACTACCTGTTCTTCTTGTTTTACCTGTACAGTTTTACCAATAAGTTATAAAATTTATGACACCCTCGCAGTTCCATATACTCCGGATGGATTTTGTTGTTTTCCACCAAAACAAAGTGATTTCTTAACAACTTCACTTTCAGCAGAGATTTGTGTACAACCAACCACATCCATAAACCGGATCTCACACATTTGCGTGTGACAGCTCATAAGATGAAGAAGAGGAAGACGATGATGATGCTCCATTGGAACATTTATCCTTTGGATGATATTAGATTTGGTCAAACTAACTCAACCAACTGGTTAACTCAGCTTAGTCTGACTTCATCATCATCATCATCATCATCATCATCCCAAAACCAGCAGCCAACTAGAACCCTGAGGTGGGTAACAGTCCTCCTCAGGTGATGTCTGAGCGTGACTGTGTTCAGGATGTTGGTTTTAAAGCTCTTCGGATCAAACATGTTGTTTTGACCCAGATTACAGATCCATTCTACCTCCCAAGAAAAGTTCCTCATCCTGCTTTTCCCAGAATGCATCCTGCGGCTGCAGAAAGATTAACCCCCCTCAGAATAGTTCCTGATCCTCAGTGAGCCTGACCACCGCCCGGCAGATTAAAGCACAGCAGAGGAATCCTACAGCGCACACCAGCAATCGCAGCTGCGCCCATCAATGATCTGTCAATAATCTGTCAATAATCGGCAGCAGCTTAGATTTTCAGAGTTCCAGAGAGCTTAAATCTCAGCAGCTCCATTTCATGAGGACTGTGGAGTCTCAGGCAACCATGACACAGCAGCAACATCAGAACTAAATCTTATCAGATATCCTGTTGACCTGCCGCCTTTCAGGTCACATTACTGAATTCACCGCTGTGATTGGCTCGTTTTCAGCTCCCAGATTAAGATGTGGTCAAACTGGGGAAAGCCATCAAAGTGAAACTACAGAATGAGAAATGACCTGTGTAGTTGTCTGCAGGTTTCTGCTGTTGCTTCTCTGGAACCAGAACAGATGGACTGAGGCTGAAGATCTGACCAATGAGGAACCGGCTGTAGTGATTACATGACCATACGTGACCATACGTGACCATAAGTGATGAATAGTTGCGTTTCCTGATTCCTAGTTTCAAGTTCATAATTACCAGAATCCCACAGGAGGAATTGACTAATTGGCTAATGTGGGTCAGTTCTTACCTCCAGTAATATGGTGACGATGAGGACCGCTCCAATGCTGGTCATGATGCTGCTGTAGTAGGAGAAGACGGACTCGAGGCAGCCCCGGTTCCAGATGTTGAGCTCCTCTGTGCGGTGGTCGTAGTCGTAGTGGGCGGTGTTATTGGTCAGGTGGTGCTGGATACAGGGCCGCGGAGAACCGGGGTTACAGCAGCTGAAGGGGACGCTGTCCATCAAGTACTTCCCCTCCACGTTACTGAGGACGCGACTGCAGGACAAACACCAGACATCAGACACACTGAAAGGGCCAAGCTGTTACACAGCAGGGACCCTCAAACACAACAGACCCCTCAGAGGTCCTGAGATCCTTCAGGCCCGACAGGCTCCTCAGACCCCTCGGGGCTCCTCGGACCCTTTAGGCTCCTCAGACCCCACAGAGATCCTTGGAACCTTCAGGCCCTGTAGGCTCCTTAGACTCTCCAGGGTTTCTCTGACCTTTCAGGCCCTATAGGCTCCTCTGGCCCCTCAGAGTTCCTCGGACCCTTCAGGCCTTTAAATGCAGGGTGGATGATGTTTTCCCAGGAGAGTTTTTTACTATATTGCTCAAAATCTTCTTGACACCCCAAGTGCAGCCAATTAATTAAATGCTCTGACACAAAAATAAAAAAATTGAGTCACCTGTGGAATGGACAGGACTGAAAAAACCCTGTCCAATCATCTTGTAACAGCCCATGCTTATTGATTGAATGATGAGATGTCCATCAAACTCAAAAGCCATGTGTCTCTCCCTCTCCTCCCACCCCCACACTCGTAACTCCCTGTGAATGTCTCAGTCATAACAAACATGGCTCCCTGGGTTCCTCAGATCTCTCAGGCCCCTGGGCTCCTCAGGTCTCCTTGAGGTCCAACAAAGCAACCACGTTCAGCAGCAAAGACCAAAGCCATGTCTCAAACCGCGCACTTGCCCGAGTGCACTGGAATTCAGTGCGTAGAGCATACTGTGTACTTCGTCTGTAGTGCACACTATTGTCGCTAAATGCTGGCATGACTAGAGCACTGCACTTACAGGAAGTGACGGACTAGCATTGCCCGCTAATGTTTGCTAACTCAACTGAGCCATTATAACTGCAGCCTCAAACAAATGACCAGATTATAACTGTCATCAGGGAGTGAACAGCTTGGTAGCATGCTACATAAGTAATTATGTCTGAATAATTTTTAAACATTACTCAAATCAGTACAATACAGGCTCCGATGCAGCAGGGGTCGCCAATGCTTTATTCACGCCATTATTCAGCTCTGAAAGCAGTTTGAAAGTCCCGCGTCGTCCGCTATGTCAGTAAGATGACGTCCGTTTAGTGTGAGTAGTGTGCTTCGTTTTGCACTGCACTTTTGACCTTTATCATGGCAGCATCCGGGCAATTTCAGAGCACTGAATTTTTAGCTTTTATGACAGCATGAATGCACTACACACTCAAAAATAGTGTTTGAAGTGCCCAAGTGCGCGGTTTGCGGCACGGCCCAAGAAACAGAGGAGCCTGTGGTTCTCTGCAGACACAGTTTGGGGGCGAGGTTAGAAATCTGATACAGTAAAAATCTTTCGCCGTTTAAGGAGTGATGACATAGCAGTAAAAACTGGTTCATGTAGTTGACATAAATACTCCAAAGGAAAAATGTCACTTTTTACAGCAGGGGATTGTTTTAACGCTAGACCTCCCTTCCTCAGTAAAAGAGTTGGGTGCGGTAATGATATGCAGCTTTACCCGCAGACCAAAGCCCTATTTCCACCCATGGGTCTGTGTCGGGTCAGGTCGGGCCAGGCTGGATCGGGTGGGTTTTGGTACAGATGTGTTGATTTCATGTTGCGTCCCCACAGCAAGCTGTCCCCTTACTCTGGAGGCGGAGAATTAGCTGGACAGCCCTGCTACGTGATCGCGTGACATCATCACCGTGCAACGCCGTTTAACCAAAACACCGCACGACACGTGACAGAAACAAAAGGGGTCACCCCTGCTTTGTTTTTATGCCGGGTCACACAGGAAGTGACGGATTTTTCAACAAATCAACTCTTGCTGTGTTTTAGCTCCACCTCTTTGGTCTGGATCGGTTAGATCAGTACCCCTACCGAAGGGTACCAAAAAAGTAGGCCGGGTCGGGTCGGATATAAGGGTACTCGTCCCAGTTTTTATCTGTGGAGACGCAAAAAAACGTGGACTGATCCGGCCTGACCCGACCCAGACCCGCTGGTGGAAACGGGCTCAAGTTGACTTCATTTTGATTGGCTACACCTTATTTGGCTATAACCTTATTTAAAGAGAGTAGGTCACGCTATGGTCGGACTTTGCTAAAGGCTATTTGTTAGCAACATGGGCATTTCAGACAGTGAGCTATGTTTATCAGACAAGACAGCATTTAGAAAATAAATAAACTTACAGGTAATGACAAGGTTGTGGTCGCCTCCCTCAGTGTTGCTGCAGAAGTTTTCTTTTAAATCCATTTGTTTGAAAACCCAGACCTGACTGCTCAGCAGTCATTCAGCTCCACTCACGCAGTTGAATCGGCCGAGGGAGGGGGTGAGAGCGGAGCGGAGGGTGGAAAGAGAGAGGACGGGGGGAGGCTGTTTGCTTGATAGTGTGCTCTTATTAGAGCAGTTGAATTATGTAGAATGATAGAACTACGTAGAATGATAAGCTGCTGTCTGATTCAACCGTTTTTGAACAAAGAAACAAAGCTGACAGACCATAAACAGGAACTGTGATTCTCACTCTGGACATTCACATGGCCTCATCAGTGCACAACAGATCATATTATACCCCCCAAACCCCAGAAAAGTGAAATTTGATGTCATGGCACCTTTAAGGTTGTGGGTGCAGCTGGTTAACTTTTTCTCTGCTGATTCCACAATGTCGGCTTGATGTTTGTATAAATGTGGCTCTCAGCCTCTGATACCATAGACGAATGATGGTGGACTGATGAGGACAAATTGTTTTGTGCTGATATGGTTCAGCCTGTCCGGTGTTGATACGACTGCTGCCACGTTTGAGCTCAAAACTAAAGCCCCTTTCAGACTTGCACTGGAAAGTGGTAATATTGCGGACTCTGTCCTTTATAACGTTTGCATTCAGACATGCGATCCGCGCTTTCACCCCGGAGATGTAGCGGACATGTACCGGCTGGACCCCATGTCATAAGAGCGGAAATGTTGCGGCACGTCATTTTGGCTGATACACACAAGGAAATGTTTCGGACAGAGTTGAAGGGAGAGCGGGGCTGTGCTGATTTTTCCGCAACATTTCCTGATGTCTGAAAGCAGCCGGGACGCGATAAGTCTGCAAGGAAACGGCATGTTTGAAAAGACGAGTCTGTTTAAAGAGCGGATGAACTTTACCGCTCAAGTTCCGTAATGCAAGTCTGAAAACGGCTTAAGGGGAAGAGACATAACTCTGATGTGAGATGTGTGATCTGGGGGAGGGGCCTGGCCAATCAACTGACAGGTGGGCGTGACCTATGGACCCTGGGAGATAAAAAGTTAAAGAGATGATGAGCTCTGAGATGATTAACTGGAAACTAAACTGAAAATGTTCTGTTGGGTATATTTCTACCACCCCGCCCCATCAGACCCCTCCTCTTCTGCGGAACTGGCTTTTATCTGGTTCTCATCGTGGTGTCGGTGGATGTGAAAGCTGGAAATCACGTTAGATCCTCTTAGAGAGGAGAATCTGGGACATGGAGCTCCTGGACGGCAACTTTTACCCCCTTAAGTCCTAATTGATCCTCCGCTGAGCCTCTGAAAGAACTCACTCTGAGCTCTGGACCTTTAACAAGCAACAGAACCAGAGTTGAATCACACTTTTCCAACTACCAGAAACTGAAACCAGGAGAGAGGACAGTCCAGGTCTAGGAAGTCAAGTTTTGGAGTCTATTGAGGAATTTCAGTTAATAATAAAGATCACTCATGATCAGAACTGAAGTTTCTTTAGTTCTGATGAGGGAGATGTTGGGTTGATCAATCACAGAGATCACCAAATCCAGACCTCTTGGGCCAGTATCCAGAAGGTTTTCAATGTATCCCTCGCCAACACACCTGGCTCAAGTTAGAGTCATTATACACAACTTAATTGGCTGTTGGATCCATTTAATTTGAGTCAGGTTTACTGAAGCAGGGAAATGTTGAAAACCTTCCAGACACTGGCCAAAGAGGTCTGGATTTGTTGATAACAACTAACCAATGGTTGATCACAGATCACTACCAGCAGCGATCAGGTACTCACTCTTTGACCAAGTCGTTGCTCATGTCCAGGTAGCGGTTGCTGATCCACTGGACCTCGAACCAGTCTCTGAAGTTGTTGTTGCCACAGCAGCGGAACTCGATCTGGGTCATGTCCAGTGTCCTCTTCATGAAGCAGCGTCCCGGCGTGTCCGTGTCCTTGTAGAACTTGATGGCGTTCTTCAGGCCCTCGGCCAGCGTCAGGTACACGGAGAACTGCATGAGGAAGCAGAGAAGCACGACCACCAGCAGCACCACGTTGAAGCCGCAACAGAAAAGCATGTACGGCTTCAGCATCGGCTTCATTTTGGCGAACTTGACGGGATCCAGAGAGTCGTGACACATTTTCCCCCCAAAGGCGTTGGCCCCGCAGGCCACCATGCCCAACAGGATCAGCAGGTTGGGCACTAAGTGGCTCTCGCTGTTGTCCATGATCTCGCTCCGCTTACGCAGCTCAATCTTGAAGAAGATGCCGAGGCTGAAGACGACGATCCCCGCGATGACCGAGATCCAGTAAAGCATCCACAGTCCCTGAGCCAGCTTCACCCGCTTCTGCAGGTTGAACTTCACCAGCATGAACGGCATTTTGACGTCTCAGAAAGCTTCCACAGAAACCAACAGTCATTAAACGTTACGTATGAATAAGAAGGTCCTTCCTGTGTGGACGGTTTGAGAACCAGTTTCAGAGTTCTAATCTGATCCAGAAAGGTGCAGATAAATGCAACTCAGCCAAAACTGCAGGTGTCAGAGCCATGATGTGGAGCTGGAGGTCAGGGTGGTCCATAGACCTGGTGGGTCGGCACCATGTCAGCTGCTCTGAGACCTTCCTGCTGGAAGAGTGAAGGTGTGAATGTGAGCGAACAGTGACACGTCATCCTAAACCCTCCAGCGCTTCTGATCCCATTAACGACCGATCAGCTGCTGCCTCTAATCCCTCTGCTTACTGATAATTGGTTTGAGGTTAATCAGCAGCTTCTTCCCCTCCTTTGTCACACAGTTCACTACAGCAGCTTCCTCCTTTTATAGTTCATTGTATAGTAACCTATGGACAGGTGAGGCTCTCATTTGTCCAATCAGCAGACAAAAAACAAGGTAAACTTCTGCCTTCTCAGGTGTTACATCCTAGCAGACTCCCCAATCATTCAGCATTAGCCTGTTTCATGTTTTTGTCTAAACAATTCTTCCGATTTTCCACAGATCTTCAGCTGCACCAAATTTTTTATATTCATCTATTATCAAATGATGTTTTCAGATTCTTCTAAAATGACTTTCTTAAATGTTTTTAGAAGAGATGTCATTGTTCCTATTACCTCACACAAAAAATAAAAGTTATTTAAAACATTCTCAGGGACTGCTCTATCAGCTGGTATCTACAGATCTACTCAAAGATGACTCAAGAAGTTCCCCAAGGCCAGGGGCGGATCTACCAGGGTGGCATAGGATGGCAATTGCCACCCCAAAACAAAGCCTTGCCACCCCAGCAGGCAACTTGGAAATCGAGATTCAGATCATAGCAATTTGTACACTTACGAGCGGGACGCTCTGATGTCCGACTGGATTGAATGCAGCATTGGGCAGCACGACTGCGGCCATGAGACTGCTTTGTTTTGAAGTGACGCAAAGGGAAGAGAAAGCCGCCAGAACAGAAGGCAACAGCACGAAATGAAACAGGTAAGAACTAATTCAGTAGGTTATATTAAAGAGGGAATAAGAATGAGAATAAGAATAAGATGATCAAGGAGAAAGTGAGAAAAGAGACCATGCAGAGCTCAGACAGTGAAAGACTGGTCCAGATAGTATGGAGACTCTGCACACGAAGTTATATCTGAATAAGAAAAATAAATCATAATTTTAAAAAAACGGGTATTATGCTGTGTGTTTAAATAGTCATTGCTCAATTCTCTTCAAATAAATATTTTTTCATTAATAGGCCACAATAATTGTTTGCTTTATCAAAAAATATAAAAATGTAGTAGTATGTGTACAATGTATTTTAAACCTAATGCTCAAGTTAAATTCCAAAATTAAACAATTTTCTTTTATTGTTTCCTTATAGGCTAAAACATTATGGAGTGAAAATTAATACAGCCTGATGGTTTGCTAATCAATGGCAATTTCTGTTGATATTCATTGTTAAAATGTCCATCTTGCAAATCCAGGTCAGAGTGTGAGCGGCCAACACAACCTAAACATGAGAGTTTTCCAAAGACCCAACAAGCAGGAACCAGGAGAAGCTTCCACACTGACTGGTATCAATCCAATCCTTGGCTGGAGAACTCACAGCTAATTTGTGGAACTTACTGTTTTGCCTGTTCTGAGTTAATAATAAAAGTAATGTTCAATACTTTGTTTCACTTCAAATGTATTTCCACACAATGCATTCATGTAGTTTGTAGAATAGTTCTGTCTATAGAAGTTCTCAGATACATTTTCATTCAGTTGCTTATTTAATTTTATTTTGTACCAATGCTGTTTCAGATGCTGCTACACACACATATATGTGTGTATTTATAAACAGTCGTCCTCAAAATTATTCACACCCTCCACTTAAGGAAAAGGCTAACTCAATTGACAATACTAATTCAAATAACAACAAACTAAAGAAAGTAATAATAAACAAAAATTTACACAATTATAATTTAGCATAATAAATTATTGCTTTTCAATTGTGTTGGAAAACAATATTTAAAAACCCCTAAACAATAAAAACTATCCCAGAGACATTAAAGGCGCTGTACCTGATTTTGCACATTTGCGAACCGTGAGCGAGGTGAAGTGTAGTTTGAACTGTAAGCCCCGCCCCTAACTGTTTCTCCCAGTGAGAAACGCTCCTTCTCTCGTTTTTCTCTCCTCCCACTCAACATGCACGAAATAATGTGCACGTTTCATACTCGTGCACAAAGAAACTCTCCAGAGAAAACTTGCATCTTCCACTGAATTTACTGTTCTGGTTGCAGTAAATGGCTGCGGATCAGCTAAATGACATTTTCTATCATAACCGGTAGTTTACCGTAACTACAGTTATGTACACAGATGCACAGTTATGACAAGTTATGATGTTATAGGCGACGTTACAACATGACAGCCTGATAAAGTTTCTAACCACTTCGAGAAGCAGTGATGTAAAGCTTCGTCGTGTTACCGTGTAAATATCACTATGTATTATATACGGTAGACCAGCAGAGGAAGCGCCAGCACCCGAGGACGTAAATGTTACTGAGAAGAAAGTTATTGAAAAAAATACCTGTCCAGGCGGACTTCCAGTCCACATTCAGTCTGAGGCGTCCAGCTGCTCTCTACCTTCAGTACAATCCACCGAGAACACGAACTTTATTCCTTGTTTGGTCTCTCCTGCTTTTCAAGCCCCTCTCCTCCTCAGTTTTGATGCTTTCAGGCTGTTTTGCTGCGGTATCGCCACTTTCCCTTCAGCAGACGCCATGCGGTTCTGTTTACAAGTGCTGCCGTGCACGCGAGAGAGGGAGCTTCTCGTTAGAAAACACTGTAAGTGGCTGATAGGAAACCGAAACTTATGTAGAACGAACCGCATTGGCATGAAGAGAGCGTCACACCAGCCTTAGAAACCTAAACTAAAAAGGCCTGGATTCATTAAATTACCTCTTTTAACACACATTATACCGTGTAGAAAGCATTTCTCTGAAAGAGACTAAAATAAAATCAGGTACAGGGCCTTTAAAGCACCATTCCCATGAACAGAGGATCAACATAACTGTCAACAGGTGCAGACGTCTTTCTGAACATTACAAAAGATACATGATTGCCTCAAAGTGTTGCTCAACAAAATTTCCGCTTCGGAGCCCCATCACGCTTGTTTTAATATTTCTGTCAAACCACAATTCAAATTCAATGTCATTATTTTCATAGAATCTATAGTTATTATAACTTTTTTGTCAATTTCAACCTATTTCACCTGAAGCAGATTTTTTTCCTGTTTTTAATTGGAGGATATGAATAATTTTAAAGACAACTGTTTATATTCATTCAATTTCTGTACTGCTGAGTACAATTCAGGGTCACAGGAGTCTACCCCAGTAATCATCAGGCGAGAGACAAGGTACACCCTGGACAGGTTGTCGGTCTGTAACCATCTGCTTCAGTTGCCACCCCTGAAAAATTTCTGCCCCTCCTATGCCACCCCATGAATATTTTTCTAGATCCGCCACTGCCTCCAATCAAAGTTACAATGTCCCTAAAAATGTCACTAAAATATCCAAATGCGTTAGATATTAGATAATACAAATGAAAATAATACACAGAGCATATATTACACCATGCATTTTAAATAAATAGATCATAATTCTGCTAAATTGGCATGCTTATGGACAAACAAAGATGCACCTGTTGTGGGACTGTCCTCTTGTAAAACAGTTTTGGTCAGATGTTACCAAACATCTATCATGTCTTCTAAAAACTGGTGTAAACTATGCCCCATGTCTTGTAATTTGGGTGTGATAACTCCCACTGTACAATAAGACTTTGAATGTCATTAAAACACTGGCATTTCTTGCAGCCAAGTAATGAACTGGAAACAACATAAACAACATAAACCAAATTGTTTTAGTATGGAAAATTGGTTTAAGGATTTTACAGATTTGTTATCAATCATAGACCGCTAATAGTTATCAATGGAACAAGCTGTTTTAACTCTCCAAGACGATGTCTTTCCTGGAACTACACTTTTTAAAAAATTGTCTAGTCTGTTTTTATTTTTTTTTTTGCTTGTTGTTTTTTTTTCTGTGTGTTTTGTATTATTGTTGTAAATGTCTTTGTTTTTATGACCATAATTTTTATTTTTTTTTTAATGTTACCGCATTTTAGGTTTTATCTCGTCTGAACTTGGCGGGAGAGCTGCAGTTCTCATGCCCGTGAACGCTTCACTGCTGTAGCTAGGTAGATATTCTCTGGAAGCTTGTATAATTAATTTTATTGGTGCGAATCTCAAGCGCATGCGCGGAAGATAATCAGTGTAGTCTGTATTGTAAAAAGTTAGGTATCATTTCAAATGAAAAGATGTCATGGAAACAGAACGTGCTGCGTTCCGGACGCTTTAAAAAGCGTGCAGACCTTCTGCTGGTCCCTTTTCCTCTGGCTTTGAACCGGACTAGACCTGCGCCCTTCAGAGCAATTTAATTTCAGAGCAAACGGGATAGTTTTTGTCAAGAAGAAGCAGAGAGAAGAACCCAGAAGAACCGACCGAGGACCCACCGGACCTGTTGGAGTAGTTGCTGGACCAGAGGAGCTGAAGAAGATGTCGTCTTCCGACGAGGACCCCGTCCGGGACGGTACGAAAATCTATCTTTGCAGCTGCTTATCGAGCAGTTTTTGGTCTAAAGGACGTCTAATAAACGCATTTGTCTCAGAGAAAGTGGTTTATTTAATTAATTCCTGTTTTTATCCAGGTATTTTGTGTTGCATTTTGACTATAAACTCTCTCTTCTGCTGCTTGAGTTGTTTATCTGATTTGTACAATGTCCTTGCGTATTTAGAAAGGCGCTTTGAACAAAATTCACTGTTATCATTATTGTTATTATTATTATTATGAATAATAACCATTAATTCATTAGGCCCGAGCACCGAAGGCGGTGCTACGGAAATGCAAGTGTTTATTTGGCTATTTATTATTTTCTACAACACGTGGTTTTGGGGGGTGCCATTTGCTTTGTGGATATTAAAATTACTGGTAAATTTGAAGAATTTCCTGGTCATAATTTTCCAAAGGGAGGAATTTCAATTAATGTTGCAGTCATTTGAGAAAAATGGCAACCGAGGTTTTGTTTGTTTTTGTAAAATGCTCTAAAAACACTCTTTTGGTCACCATAGAAACGTATTCAATTGAACCAGCCTGACGTGATATTTGAAACGTGACGTTCCGAACGTCAGAACGTCCCTCCGCTGTTGGCCTATGGCGGCCATCTTGCCACAGTCAGCTACTTTGTTTTCATGGTACATGTACTTTTCAAATAACCACAACTTATTCAGTTTTCTACTGATTTTCAAACGGTTTGGTTTGCTATAAACTTCAGAGATGTAGGTATGAAACTGCGCCCGTATCAATAACTATAACCAAATCTGGAGCCGTAAATATTGTTTTTTGGGGGGATCTCATTGCTGGGTTGGTGATTTATCTCGGTTGTCATGGTGATGGCAAGCATTGATCACGTGGATGTAGTCAGCAACAGAATGTGTTGTCAAAGTGGTGTATATATAAATAAAATGTTGCCATTCTGTTTAAATTTTTAGTTGCCTAATGATTTCACATAAATATTATATTCATTATCCCTGTCTGTTTATTTTAATATGAAGGTCCATGGTTATAGCTCTGCTTTAGAGACGTACGGTTATAATTACTGAAAATCAATTGATTAATTTCTAAATTAAAGGTTGAATATGGACATTTTTATTAAAGGTTATATTAAAAAAATAATAATACATCTGCCTGCCTGTCAATGAACATAAAAATCAAATATAACGGGTTTGACAATGGCGTTATGTTTACATCTACAAGCCGATACACGCCACCATTGCGGGTTGCTTGAGAGAGCGTGGGGGGTCCATCAAATCGGACTTTTTTCTTAACAATATGGAGGAAATCTGGAAGGACTGTCGCATTCCTGGTTGTTGGAACATCAGAGGAAAACTTTAATGTGGTAAGAAGTGAAGAAGAAGATCACGGACATTTTTTCATGAAGATTTCTGCTGTCTGGGACAAAAGTGGACGTTTCTGCTGCTCAGTCCACTGATGTCAGTGTGTTCATATCGGGGAGGAATATCGGACACACAGCAGAGGAGGAATAACTTGCTGCCACGGCAGAGAAAACACTGGATTTAATCCTCAACAACAAAAACACGGTAAATTATGGTGAACACTCATTAATCTGACACTTTATTTCACGTATCTAGCCAAATATGTGATAAAATAGAAAAGTAAGGACCTTTGAAAGGGTTTAGTTTTTTTAACTTTGAAAAATAATCACGAGATGTGCGTGCAGGGCCTGAAATTCGCTCCGGGATTGCGGGAATCGCGCATAATCCCATCAATTCCCGCAAACTTCGCTCTTATAATGCGGGAAATTCCCGCTTGCAATTGCAGCGACGTAATGTGCAGTGAACCTTTGCATCGGAGCCATAAAATAAGTAGAATAAAGGGCTCGACACGCTTGAGGCGACATCGCTCCCTCTCCTTTCATTCAGAAGGAGTGACGTCGCCTCCCGCGTCGGCCCTTTAATAAAGCGCGCGCTCCCCTTCTCTCCCTCTCTGACCTGTCAGATGTCGCAGCTTCCCTCTTGTTTATAAACCAACCATAGTTGGCGGATTTCCCACCGGTAAGACGATACTTTCACGGAGTCTTATAACGTAAATGTAACTTCGGGTCACCTGAAGGGAAGCTGGTCTGGACCAACACCAGTAAAGACCTGCACTGTGGCAGCGCCGGTGTCGGTCTAGTTTACGACCCAAATCCAATCCCCCGGATCCTCAGGTAGCGCCGGTGCTGGTCACGGTACCAAGCAGCCCAAAGAAAGGTTTTAGCCTAACTGGCTCAGAATATCCGTGTTTCATCATAATGACGAAGGCACGAGCTGCTCAGTTTAATGTTGGTGTGATGAGACCAACATCAGCGCTGCGTCACCGTTTCTCACATGGCAGCTGAATGTGAGATCGACTCATAGATAAAGATAATATTGATAAATAATAGTTTGATATTAGGAATACATTTTATATTTTGACGCATAGGCTAAAGAGCATTAAATATGTCATATTAAAAAATCTAAATTTTGTATTATTTTGGAGAAAGAAGCTGATTTTGGGGATGTTTCCTCATCATTTTCTCACATTCTCACTGCTCTTCACTTGTTCTTGTTTATCTTAGCTTCTTTATTGTTTTCTCTGTTTTTCCATTTTCTTTCCTATTAAGTATCTTTGGGTATTCTTAAAGGTGTTCTTAAATGTGTTTAATATTAAGTTTATGACAGTTTTCTAGCCTTGCATGTAGAAGATGTTCTGTCCTCCCCAAGACCAGTTTTATTTTAACAGAACTTTTATCAAATGCAAGAGATCACGTAGAAGAGAGAGAACAGAACAGAGCTGGAAGAAAGAACCACCAGAACCATTTATTATAATTATGCAGCTGAAAGATGCAACAGATTACTGTAATATGTACTTTTTATATTAAGTTGGTAAAAACTGATGACAGCTGATAAAGAGAATGGAGACGGGACAAGGAGCTGTTTAAGATGGAAACTAAGAAGGATGAAAAAGACAAATTAATGCTCCTTATTAATCTGAGGTACGGGTAGGACGCTGTAAGACCTGTGGTAAAGCGCGGGGGGGGGTACCTTTGCGGGGGGGGGGGGGGGGTCCCTCCCTGTGGTAAGGGAAGTGAATTTCAAGCCCTGTGTGCGTGTTATTCCAGTGTGGCTTGTCATTAAAGCCAGTTTCTGGAGATGAATAATAGTTTAAATTAATGATCCAATGTAAAATGAATAAATGTCAGAATACCTGGATAAGGGAGTCATCACCCGGAAACAGCATTTTTCTTGTTAAAACATGGATATTATTCGTGTTGGACCTCATTTTAAATTGGCCTGAAAAACCAGAGTTAGAAAGCGGCTTAAACTGTCCATATTTAGACTCTTAAACCTTAAAACCAAAATAGGCCACAACAGTCTGCAGCAGGTTCACCTCCGGTGTCGTCCTCACCGCCTCCACACAGGAGCAACTTTCACTAGTCTGGATTAAACCAGGCAAAGATGACATCATCACTACGTTTGGAAAGGAGGCGATTCCAGCTGTTAGGGATTCACCTGCATTGCTGTCGGTGAGTCTCGCTGCTTGTGTAACGTCCTGCTTTATTGTGGATGAAATCCTGGTAGACAGACTAGCTAACTGCTAACAAGCTAACGGTATAAACTCAAACTGATTTACGACCCCCGTACTTCGCATTAAATGTCCGGGATGCGTTAACCACTGACCGGCAGGCCGGCTTCCCTTCTGCCGCAGGTCAGTTAATAGAATACGCCCCTACTTATGTGTAATTTCAAGATTTAATAACATCTAAACGGATGAGTTATAAAACAAAATTCACCCCCCTCACCGCGAGACATGAAGGTAAACTTAACCTATTAAACCTATAAAAATTATTTTTTTGAACCAGGCTGTAAACGTTTATTTCTGCTGTAAACGTTTATTTCTGCTGTGAAGTTGGTCTTTTTAACATGGGAATCTATGGGGATTTGCTTTTCTTCTGGATCAGTGAGCTAGCTCGTTTGCTAACGTTAGCTACAGTCTCCTCTGCGTTACTTGTTGGACATGTTGCAGCTGCTGGTCACTTGTATCAGCAGTGAGTCTGGCATCCCAGCAGCTGGAGTTTTTTTCTCCAACACAACAAGAATGATGTCGCTGTTCCGTCCGTGTTCAATATTCAACCTTTAATTAATCACATTTGAAATGCCCTCATGTTTATCTTTTTTTTTTTTTTTTTTTTAATCTTTATTCAAATAAGTCAACAATACAGAAGATTATACGAAAGTCCGTTGACATATAAACATGAGCAAGTGGTAAAAAAAAAGGAAATATACAAAACTAAAAAGGAAATAAGGAAACATAAAAAAAATTTAAAAAGGGGGCAAAACAATCACATAAATACATTAAACGTGGTACAAATATCAACAGTTTTTACAGCTTTTTTGTTATTTATACAGGAGATGGTTGAGATATGCTGTTCTATTTCAGTCTTTAACACCAGAAAAAGTGTTTTTCTGTTCATGAATTTGCATTTGTGGATATGAAATTTAGCGACAAGTAGGATTAGATTCACTAGAAAGAATGCATCATTGTTCTTCCCATTGTCACAAAAATAACCAAAAATGACATCTTTGTAGTGCATGGAGAAATCAGAGAAGATCTTATCAAGTATGAATGAGTTAATGTCCTTCCAGAGTTTATAAGTGAATTCACAAGACCAGAACAAATGCGAAATAGTTTCGGGATGCAAACTGCAAAAAGAGCATTTCACATCAACATCATTCTTGAATTTATTCATGCGTACATTTGTGGGGTAAAACCTGTGGAGCAGCTTAAAGGAGACCTCTTTGATTTTGTTAGTTAAAAGGAACTTCTGGGGTAGGGACCAGACGTTTTCCCAGTTTATGTGCAAGTCAAACTTATTCCCCCTCATGTTTATCTAGTGGTTATGAGCTTGAGGAGTTGTCGTCACAGCGTTTGGCCCCGCCCCTCCGAACTGGCGTTCCGCCATGTTTGTTGCTCACTTGCTGAGAGCTACGTTGGTCGTGAGTGCAGATGCTGGATTATAATGTTGAGTGAAGGACTGTGCCAGGTCTTCGCACAATAAAGATGATAAAAAAAAGGCACGTTACAGTTTGAAGCTGGTTTGAAAGGGGAAAAAAAATATTCAAGGATTGTAAATTGCTGAAGTTACAGGGGGCGCTGAATGGTTGACCACTGCAGTCTCATGGAAAGACATTACTTTCAGCAGCATAAAGCATGCCGCGTGTTCTCTAGTGATCCCTTTGTGACTGATTACTGTGGTGTCCTTCAAAAACTCCCCAGTGATACTGTCCTTGCAGGTAGGAGTTTTAATAATGAGGAATCAATCAGTACGATGTGCGCCCCTATGAAGATCCTACCTTCACAAACGGCCGTGCACAGTCGTGTGGAACATGTCATGTTTGCAGGAACAAGTAAACAATATTCCAGTCGTATCTGTGTGCCTGTGAAGATGCTGCTTTGCTGTCAGAACGAACCGGACACAACGAAGATCGTCCTTGTTTGCTGTGCATTTGCAAATTTATGCTAAAGTGCTGTTGTCAAGACTAGCACTGAAGCTAACATGAGTTGATGAAAACTCTGCTTTTATCTGTAATTTACCACTGATATCTGTCTGAGTCTGACAGCTTATTTTGGTCTTTCACAAATCAGACACACACTCATCACTGTTTTCTATTTTATAAATAAATGATTGAAACCATGTTAAATATCGTCCTCCTTACATGTTTACTGACAGCTCACAAATGTTTTCTTAACTAGCAGCATAACAGTTAACTGTGTAAAAGGCAAAATAACACTTCTCTAACATTAACAGAGCAAAATTACAAATATTACCACGTTACAAACTGATTGTGAAGACTAAATAATTAATGCATCAGCCGCATGTCTCCATGGAGGACGGAGGTAAGCGGTCCAGATTACTGTCCCACTCTGAGCCATTCAGCTCAGACAGGTCCAGTCCAGATATGTCCCCTAACTTCTCCAAACAACTCTTCTTTGTTCTGGACGTTAAATCATCCCTGTACGGCTTTTCTCCTTTGCTCTTTTTTCCTCCAATGTTAAAACTCCCAACAGCTTTCGTTTTGACAGTCAAACCTGTACAACCGTCATGGCGGCGCGACTCCGCTTCGCTCAGAATTGTCACGTGACTCCTCAGGCTCTATAGGACATCTATGGTGGTTACATCAGGTCTAGTCCTCCAGAGCTGTCCTGCAGCTTTTAGATGCATGTGCACAGTTCACGTCTGCGTCAGCTCTGAGTTCATACGTTCATATGAGTCCCAGAGAGGAATTTCATTGGCTGGCTACATGACTGTTTTGAAAGAGTGATGGTGAAAGTGTAACATGGTGGAAAATGATCCGTTCTCCCTAAATCAATTTCTTTTTTTGCTCTCGGTGTAAACAGAATGAATTGTGACTGTGGCTCCTGGAGTAAAACTGCATTATTACTGGATGCCAGTGCATGACATTCTGCTTACTTCCTGATGAACTGGTGGATGTGGGGGGGCTGGTTGTGGTTCAGTCTCTGTTAGAGAAATTCTCCAGTTCGGGTGAAGATAGTTAGTAATTACATTTAGTTACAAACAACTGTGGTTTTAAGCCGTCTGTCTAGTAAGAAGCATTTTCACATCGTAGAGTCGGAGGTGATGTTTGTAACTTTGTTGTTTCAGTGAAAGTGTGGAGCTGTTGTTCTCACTTCAGAGAACCTCACATGTTCACAAAGTCTGGACAAGCTCATTTTTGTATTTTCAGTTCTAGTGAAACAACGTATGACTTTAAAACCTTCATTTGACAGAAATAACTTGAATGGTGGAACTTTTGTCTTTCCAGACGGACCTGGAGCCCCGGCGCCGATCGTCGATGGAGCTGAAGGTAACCGTCTTCCTTTAGCTCAGGTTGTTGGGGAGGGGGAGGAGAATGTCCGGGACCTTGTTGCCGAACATTTTGTCGCGGCTGGTCCCCCTGCTCCTGCTCCTAACGCAGGAGCCGGGGACTTCGCTCCGCATGATGTTTTTTTACAGCCTTTTGTTCAGGCCGGGCCCCCACACTTTCCTCTCTCTGCCGGCGGGGACTCGGCTGCCGCAGCCGAGGTTCTCTCCGATGAGGAGGAGGAGGAGGAGGATGAGGATGAGGAGAATGAGGACTTTTGGGGAGGCGCCGATGTGTTTTTTGAGCCTTTTGGCTTGGCTGCTCCTTCCCCTTCTCCTTCACCTTCTCCCCCCCTTTCTCCTGCCTCAGAGGACGAGGACGTTGTCCCCCCAGTCTCTGACCGTGAGGGGTCTGATGTTGAGGAGGAGGAGAGCTCTGCAGAGGACTCCGGTTCCTCCGCTTCCGGCCCCAGCTCCTCCGGAACGAGGAGCGGGGAGGAAAGCGAGGGGGGCCGGCCCTCTGCAAAGAGGCCGAGGGAGAGTGATGAGGAGAGCCCTGGAGAGGAGGAGTCTTCTCCAGAGCCTGCTCCCTCAACCTCCGGCCTCGGCTCCTCCTCCTTGAAGAGCGGTGGTGGCAACATGGACCCCCCACCAAAGAGGCCGAGGCGGGACGACAGCGACTCTGACTGAACTCGTCAGCTCCTGAACGCTGCAGGATCTGACAAGTTTCCGTGCAGAAGTCGCAGCTCACCAACCTGCAGCTACAGGAGGCCGTTTTTTAACAAACCGATGTTTCTATGTAGAAAAGCTGCAGATTATGGAAGCAACATGGAATCTGTAGTCTAGCAGGAGTGTAGTCTTGCTCTGAGGTTTTTCTTTATTTATCCGCTAGATTATTCCATGTTTTCATGATAAAGTTCATATTTGAGTCTAGCAGGAGCGGTAACGCCTCAGGTAGCGTCTTGCTCTGAGGTTTTTCTTTATTTATCCGCTAGATTATTCCATGTTTTTATGATAAAGTTCATATTTGAGTCTAGCAGGAGCGGTAACGCCTCAGGTAGCGTCTTGCTCTGAGGTTTTTCTTTATTTATCCGCTAGATTATTCCATGTTTTTATGATAAAGTTCATATTTGAGTCTAGCAGGAGCGGTAACGCCTCAGGTAGCATCTCGCTCTGAGGTTTTTCTTTATTTATCCGCTAGATTATTTCATTTTATGATGAGTCTATATTTAAAAAACAAAAAAAGATTTTTTTTTTTTTTTAAAGAGTTGATATTTGAGTCAGGCATAACTGTGGGGGCCTGAGGAGCGAGGTGATGTAATGCAAAGTTTAATGATGTGTTGTGAGTGTGTTGCTAGGAAGAGAATCCGGATGCTGCGCGGAGGAGGACCAGAAAGAGCTTCTGTAGCTTCAGGATGATGGAAGGAGGCGTGATGACAACAAGCCTGACATGAAGAGAAGAGCAGCTTCACCACCGGAGTCACAGATGGATGGATGATGCGTAAAAAGGTAAGTAGAAGATTCTAGATTGTTTAATCTGAGATATATGTAGTTTACAAACGCTGGATGTGTGTTAAAGGTGCCATGAAATAAAATTTCACTTTTCTGGGGTTTGGGGGAAAAAAATGATTTGTGGGGAAAGAGGGGGGAGGGGAAGGGGGGGGAAAAAAAAGTTCAATGGTCAAGTTTTCTTCAAAAAAAAAAAAAAAAAAAGGGGAGGATATATAAAAAATATATAATAAAAAAATTAATTCAAAAAAAACAATAAAAAAAGCCCCCCCCCCCCTAGGTATTAACTAAATAGGAAATTGAGAGCATGACCAAGATTATCAAAAAATAAACAAAAAAGAAGAGAAAAAAAGAAAAAGAGAGGTGTGGTAAAGATCAATCATCACACACAACATATTAGGGGAGGAGAGGTGGGTGTCAAAAAAAAAATACGCTGTAAAAAATAATTTTTTACATATAAAATAATGCAAACAACATAAACTAGTTTTACTTTTGCCCGTTAAAGCAAATATCAGAGTTCTGACGCAGGTTTTCATTTATCTCTGTTTTCTCAGAAGTTCAACATCATAAACTGTATTTAAATGACTTTATGTGACATTTTATAGAAAATATTCGTGACTGTTTTGAGGTTTTGGGTTGTGATTCTGTGTAGACGTCCCCCAGAGTTGAGAACGTCATCACATCCCAGGAAGCTGCAGCAGCACGGCGTCCCCTGAACACACTCCTGCATCACTCCTGCTCCCAGACTCTAAAGCAGGGACGATGAGGAGCATCCCAAACCCAGCGGAGACGAGGAGGATCATCCTAAACCCAGCGGAGACGAGGAGGAGCACCCTAAACCCAGCGGAGACGGCGAGGAGCATTCCAAACCCAGCGGAGACGGCGAGGAGCATCCCAAACCCAGCAGGGACGGCGAGGAGCATCCCAAACCCAGCGGAGACGGCGAGGAGCATCCCAAACCCAGCGGGGACGGCGAGGAGCATCCCAAACCCAGCAGGGACGGCGAGGAGCATCCCAAACCCAGCGGAGACGAGGAGGAGCATCCCAAACCCAGCGGAGACGAGGAGGAGCATCCCAAACCCAGCGGAGACGAGGAGGAGCACCAGCTGCAAACATGAAGCCGTCCTACTGAACTCTAAAATAAAACACGGAAGATTTTTGTAAAAATCAAACCAGCAGTTCACATGTTCAACACAACTGCTGAACAGGTGAAATACACTTTATTGCCAAAAGTATTCGCTCACCTGTCTTGATCACAGATGAGCTTAAGTGGTATTATGTTACTAATAAATAGGGTTCAGGATGACGTTGGTCCACCTTTGCAGTTAGAACAGCTTCAACTCCTCTGTGAAGGCTGTTGTTGGGGTTTGGGAGGTAAAAAGAACCCTCAAAAACGGGAACGGTGAAGGATGACAGATGAATGACACAATCTCCAGATGTTTTTCAGAGCTCTAATATTTTCTTTTACTTTAAATCCGCGTATTTACAGGTCAGCTCACCACTGGCAAGAAGTTAACAGTAGGGATGTTCTGCTTGACTCCGCTTCGATCTTGTGAGCCAGAAGTCTTGCTACTGTTGTGTTGGTGGAAGTCTCAGCATGCCAAAAGCCACGTGACCACACCAACCAAGGCCTCGTTACGTAATCCGCGAGTGTCGAGCAGATATCTTGAAAGGACAGGGTTTATTAATCTGTCAATGCTAAATATGGGTCCAATAACTTTAATTATCGCAGAGGATAATTCCAGAATATTACTTGCGGCTCGCAAGACAGAGGCGTGTCGACACGCCCACCAGGCCTATGAGAGCACGGTAAAATCTAGCCCTTCCCCTAAACCTAACAAGACCCACTCACTATGTGACACGCCCACTATGTGACACGCCTCCTGGGTTGCAAGCCGCAGATAGACACACTTGGATATCTTGGCAGTTGTGTCACATCTCATCAGCCGTGTCTCAAACTGTGCACTTGCAGTGTGTAGTACGCACTGTGTACTTCGTCTGTAGTGCTCACCATTGTCGCTAAATGCTGACCTGAATAGAGCACTGCACTTACCGGAAGTGATGGACTAGCATTGCCCGCTAACGTGTGCTAGCTCTACCGAGCCGGTATAACCGCAGCCTCAAACACATGACCAGGTTTCAGTCACGTTACCTGGACGACACACGAAATGCAAATGGGGGCAGGACGTGTTTTCCTCTGGTTCAAAACACAGTGCAATGAATGACAGCGAGTAGCCGAGGCTTTGAATGGCCCGGTCCAGATGCCACATTGCAAAAAAAATGCATTTATACGTAGGATATGATCCATATGGATCACTGCCAGCATCCGGGAATTTTCACCTAATTTGTCACATCCCGTTAGGTGGGAGGTGAAAACATTGCTTCGTTGCATAGTGGAGCCATTTGATTACCTGCTTCGTTACTCATCAGTCTTCGTTTATTCTACTTTGGAAATACGGAGAAGTCCCGCTGTGTTTGGCTGCTATAAACATAACCACCACACGGACAAGAGGAGATGTTTTTCCAGTTCCCAAAACAACGGAAAAAGCCCAGAGTGACGTGCTAAGTGGCTAGCAGCTATCAATCCCATAAATGCTGACAGTTCACGCTGGAAACCGTGGAAACATCCATCAATATGCTCTGATCACTTTGTCATTGATAAAAACACATATTGTGGTCTCACTGTTCAAACCCTGTAGTTGTTTTTGCACAGATGATAGAAAACACCATTAAATCAGTGGATGTAGAGAATCACAGCGCCGCCTGCTGTTCCGTCTCCTCAGGACGGTTAAAGATCACGTTTATCCAGATTACTGCCATCAATGTTCCCACATAAGAATAAAAGCATAAAAACTGGCAGAAAAGCATTTGCAGCGCAAAAAACTAATCCAACGAGCATTTTGTGTGTTGCACCATCTTGCGGCGCCGCCGTTGCCTGGGAAACGAGTCCCAATAACCTCGTATCTGCCAACATGGAAAGCAGCGTGAATGTCTGGATTTACAACATCAGACAGTCGTCTAAGGTCATGATAACCTGTAGGTATGTTATCCAGAGATCTTTCATGTATTCTGACATTTTTATTTTATTTTTTGTGACATCGGAGCATTAATTGAAAGGTAGAGTCCGAAGTCCCTCCAGCGTTTCTGTTTGCAAACAACAGTATTCAAACTTAGCGCTCCTCCCTCTCAGGCTAATGGCCTCCTCGTTCTAGCTAGCCTGTTCATCTTCAAGCTTCTTCAGAGCTCAGAAGCGGGTACAAGCCAAACTATGATTAACCTTGGTTTTCCAAACTGCATTATCTGAAGCTCTCACCTTTTCTTCGGTGCATCCACTGTGTTTCCTTTCTTTCTTTTTTTTCCCTCCATAAGTTCGAGTGACTGGCATCTGCTCCAATCATGAGCTTATTCCCACACAGCGTCATGCTCTTAGCTCTGTCATTGGCTGCCGATATAAACAGAAATCTCCACCCAGAAACATCCCGACCAGAACAATACAGAAGAGCGAATTACAGACAGAGGGAGAGAGAGTTGCATTCAAACGCACCACGGCACGGGAGTAGAGGCCCAAAGGCGGGGTTTGAGACGGTTTTCGGGGGGGAACTTGGGACTATACCTTTACACAATTATTCATCCCCGGAAACTGACTTCAATGACAAGCCACACTGGAGTAACACACACATCCCGTGATTACTTATTTAAATTATAAAAGGAGCTCTATCATGAAAAATGGACTTTTAAGAGCTTTTCAGCATGTCAGTGTGTTATTTCCTCATCAAGAAATGATTTAAATCGTTATTTTTCTTCATTCGTGCATATTTGAGTAATCTACATGAATATTTAAACCAAGCGCTACCTCCCTGCAAACGACGACTACCCACCCCGTTACGATGCGGGACAATCACGAAGCGATGAACACGCATGCACTCTCTGAGGAAGAAACTAACAACCTGCAGGAAAATTTCCTCAGAGCCATCAACTAACAGACGTTTGATCCAGAGTTCAGTAGGTTTTTTTTTTTCCTTTTTCTTCCCTTTTTTTTTTTAAGCTGTAGAGGGCGGCACGTAGGGAAAAATGTGGTTGCGTTCAGCATGGGAGTTTATTTATTGTATTGGACGAATTGACTTGCCAGAAGTTGTTGGATTATAACTTCAAGAGCAGAAAAAGCCTCAACTTTCCCAGCAGGCACACGATGTCAGTTGAGGTTGATTTTTGGTTGGATTTAGGTTCTGACGTTAGATACCCAAAATCCAACACTGGAATGACGGTCAACTTACAACGCCAGCCTAACGTATGAATTTAACGTTAAATAACTTTGATATTTGGTTGTTTTTAAGTTGTGTTGGTACCTACTCAATACCCAACGTCTGTTCAACGTATTATCCCAACGTCAGTTCAACGTAGAATATTGACATGTTGTTATTCGATCTTTGACCAAACATCAATGTCTGTACAACGTCATTATCCCAACGTCTGACTGACGTTCAAGTCTAATGTCATTAGACGTTAATATTTTGTTGGTTTAGAGTTACGATGGCACCTACTTAATACCCAACGTCTTTTCAACGTGTTATCCCAACGTCAGTTCAACGTAGAATATTGACATGTTATTGTTGGATCTTACCAAACATCAATGTCTGCATAACGTCATCATCCCAACGTCTTACCAAAATTTAAATCTAACAACATTAGAGGTTAATATTTTTGGTTTTTTAATTTGTTTGGGTACCTACTCAATCCCCACCTCTATTTAATAAAATTATCACACCAAAAATAAATAAAAAAATTATATTTTTATATTTGGATTTTCGACCAAACATAAAATTAAGTACAACGTAATTATCCCAACGCCAAATTGACGTTCAATTAAAATGTAATTAAACGTTGATATTTGGTTGGTTTGAGTTAAGTTGGGTCCTTATTTAAACCCAACGTCTTTTCAACCTAATATCCCAACGCCAGGTCAACGTAATATCCCAACGTCAGGTCAACGTAAAATAATAAAATGATATCTTGGATTTCCAAAATCACATAAAAAATAACATTTCAACAACACCAAAAAAAAAAAATGATTTTTGTTGGGACCAAACCAAAATAACCAAAGAAACAAATGGTTTGGACTTACAAAAAAAACCCAATCCCACAAGCAATTAAGTTAGTATTTGTGTTTTTTTGCCAGATCCCACCTTTTCACCATACCCACGAGTCAACGATTACCCACGATAAGAAAATTTGTTGGATCTTTGACCAAACATCAATGTCTGTAGAACATTATCATTCCAACATCTAACCAACGTTCAAATCTAACAACATTAGACGTTGATATTTGGTTGGTTTTAAGTTATGTTGGTACCTACTAGATACCCAACATCAGTTCAACGTATTATCCCAACGTCAGTTCAACATAGAATATTGACATGTTGTTGTTGGATCTTTGACCAAACATCAATGTCTGTGCAACGTTATTATCCCAACATCCAACCAACGTTCAGATCTAACAACATTAGACGTTGATATTTGGTTGATTATTTATCCATGTAGCCAAACAGTAGAACTTGATCCGTGTATATATCTGTGTTACTGACGACAAATCTTAGTGCCGTTAGACCAAAAACTCATATGTAAGGTGGAAGTTTTTATTAGATTGGGTTTAGATGTAATACTTAAATGTTTATTTGATGTCAGTTGGTGGATGATAGCAAATCCTGATGTTGGATAGAAGTTATGGTATTATAGTCTGAGATGAAAATCATTTATGTTGATTTAAAAAATTATAGTTTACTCTAAATCAGTGATTCCCAACCCTGGTCGTCAAGGCACACTATCATGAAGACTTTCCATGTTGCCTGTAGAAACACAGCTGACTCACATTAATGGGATAGTGGCAGACTGGTGCAGAGCTCGTCAGAGATCCATTTGATTTGAATCAGCTGTGTCCTAACAGGGCAAACTGGAAAGTCTTCAGGATAGTGTGCCTTGAGGACAAGGGTTGGGAATCACTGCTCTAAATAGTATATTTTGGTCAATTAGGTTCACTTCAACCCCCAATGTTGATCTGACGTGGAAATTCAACATGGATGTTATATTTCGGTTGAAAATGTAATTTGTGATGACGTCAAACACCAACGCTGATTTGACATAAAAATTCAATGTTACATTTTGGTTAAAAGTGAATATTGGATAGTTGTCAAACCCCAACATTGATGTGACATAAAAATCCTGTGTCGGATGGACATTACATTTTGGTTGAAAATGAAAATTGGATTGACGTCAAACCCCAACGTTGATTTGACGTAATAATGTAACATCTGTCCGACGTTGGATTTTGATATCAAAGCAACGTTAAGTTTAGACATCAACCTGATTTTCATTTTCAACCAAATACAAACGTCTATTCAACGTAGGGCGCCAACGTCCCTCTGACATCTAACTGACGTCCGGTGCCAGCTGGGTTGTGTGTGAACTTCACTCCTGACAACTTCATGAATCTCGGGCAGTAAAGTGTTTTTTTCTCTGGGATTACTTCTGAAACCTGACGCAGTTCCTGCTATAAAAACGTGCACGGACAGACAACAGCACCAGTGAGTGAAACACATCTCTCAGCTCAATGCTAACTGTTAGCCTATGATTTGTTCGCTAATTTACTCACTTGTCAGGGTCTCTGTGGTACTTCTGTGGTACTGCGTGTACTTCAAACTCCATATCAGACTCTGGGTCGAGCGCATACAGCTCCATAACAGGCTGCTCCATTTTATCCTGTCAATCGGAGTCCGATCATCCATCAATGTTTACAGATAACATCCATGTGAGCTGCCGGTGTTAAGAACAATTCTGTGACCTTTCAGAATCAGTGTCTCTTCCGGGGCAACGTCATTAAATGGGTGTAAAACATGTTGCAATTGGTCGAGAGCTTCCATAGTTCGGGACAGTCAGCCATCTTACTTCTGTGATGGAAATTAGACACATGAAAAACTAATATTTAACACCAAATTAGTTTCTATAGTAGCGATGGGAACATATTTAGCTTATAAATTCCTGTATTTGACTTTTGGAACGTTTGAAAAGCTGATATAGCTCCTTTAATATAGATTTAATATTTAAATATAGATATTTTTATATTTATTATAAATATATATTTATTGTTATTATTTACATTTATTTGTATTTATTATAAATGAATACATATATTTATAATAAATATATTTATATTATATTATAAATATAGATATTTATAACTTAATATAGATTATTGTTTAAAAAACTAAACTCTTTCAAAGGTGGTTACTTTTTTATTTCATCACATATTTGGCTTTTGCTATTGTTTCAGGACTGTACAGACCACGTAGCCTTCACATGTCCTGCAGATGAAACCAAAGGCTGCAGGACACCGTCTTCCTGATCCGTTTGTGTTTCTGACTGAACTGTTTTTATTTTCTGGTCCCAACGTTGCCCTGATCAGAGCGAATAACCTTATATTTCACAATATCTCCCAGATTAGTCATTAACTCTCAGCAACACCACAGCTGTCTCTGTTAGCATTAGCTAGCATAGTAACTAATGGGGTGCGTCATTTTCGGGATCATAGATACGTGAAATAAAGTGTCAGATTAATGAGTGTTCACCATAATTTACCGTGTTTTTGTTGTTGGGGATTAAACTCAAGTGTTTTCTCTGCCGTGGCAGCAAGTTATTCCTCCTCTGCTCTGTGTCCGATATTCCTCCTGATACGAACACACTGACATCAGTGGACTGAACAGCAGAAACGTCCACTTTTGTCCCAGACAGCAGAAATCTTCATGAAATAAATGTCTGTGATCTTCTTCTTCACTTATTACCACATTAAAGTTTTCCTCTGATGTTCCAATAACCAGGAATGTGACATCCTTCCAGATTTCCTCCATGTTGTTCAGAAAAAAGTCAGATTCTCATCTGTTCTAATTACACATGTACAGAAACAGCCCCCCCACCCGAGGTCTGCTAAAAAATAAAAATACAAAGGGAAAAAAAAAACCTACAACGCTCATAACTTTACTTCTGTCTGTTCGATTAATGAAAACCTTCAGCAGCCTAGAAGCCCACAGTTATTCTGTTTCATGTTGGGTCAACTATTTAGGATCCAAAAAAGCTTTGATTTGCTGTTGCCTTGTTTCTGCCCGGGTAATAGTGAGTTGTGTTATTTTGAATAATTAACCTAGCTCATAATATTGCTAACACAAGTGTTTTTACAGCAATGTGCTAGGATCTTGTAAATTAATTTATTTTGCTTCTGTTATCTAACATTCTAAATAGACTTGTAGGCTGTGTATGATGATACTAAGTCAAACTGCATTTTTCCAATCTCGCCACTGTTCTGTTACATTGCTAAAAGCGTCCTGTACATGTAGTTACATCGTTTACATTGACTATTTGCACTATTGTCCATCAGGACCACTGTTCTGTTACACTGTCAAACTTTACCGTTACGTGCTACAGTTACATCGTTCACATTGTCATTGCTCTGTAATATCTGCACTACTTCCTACATCAGGATTGCAACACCGATCACATCGTCTACTGTCCCATTTGTAAATTTGTAATCTTCTTTAGTATTTAAACTTGGGTTTCATGCTTAGATTTCTAGGCTATCCAAGTGGATTCCTAGATTTTTATATTTATATCTTATACGTTATCATATTTTATTATATGTAATGTGGGTTTGAGAGGACTGTAATTTCATCTGTGTAATACTTTTGGCATTAAAGTATATTTTATGTGCTGTACTGCTCATTTAAATGTTTGTAATTTTGATGCTGCTCATTTAACTTTAACTTGTGTTTACATATGTTAGAATTGGTTTTGTGTATGAACACTATCATGTACTTTTGTCATTTTTTAAATTAATTTTATTTCCATTTCTTATTAAATATTTTGTGCTTTTTTTATTTTGTTGTAGTTCCCTGCAATAAATTTTATTCTTGAAATATATATTGGAAAATTATATGTTTGATGGATAACTGACATGAACTTTTTATAACCTACTTTGGTGTTTAAGTCAATAAAAATGATTTCAATGAAAACTTCTCTGTTCTGTTAAATGACTTTGATCAACAAATGTTTTTTAGAAGATGATCACATTTAGTAAATCTGAAACAACTTGAGCTGCTAAATTAAGTGATTTAGACTTGAACTTTATTTCAGTTCATGTCTACATTTATTTCAAGCAGCTTTAGCATAATAAGCACATCACAATAAGAAAAGTTATTTAACAAAGTGGTTTACAGCTGAGAATCACAGCGATGCAGTACGGGGATCAAAACCCTTTTTGGGGACATTTTGATTGTAAAATTCTGTAAATCCAAATATTTAGGTACTACAAATGCCTCAACACTCATATAACTATAAAAACTGACAGAGAGTATCATGACACAGGAGGAAGGAAGGAACAGAGTCTTGCTGCAAGTCTATTTTAAGTTATCACCCCCGACATCCTCCAAAAAGAATTGAAAAAAGTCATGTTGACCTGGTCATTTTTTGACTAAATAGCTAAATTCACAATAGTAATTCAAATAATTGGAAATTAATTGGTCATCCTCATTCTTGCTTCTTTGCACCATTAGGATTCCCTTTAGGAACGATTTTAAAATTTTAGTATTTGGGTTTTTTTTTTTGTACTTTTTGCTTTTAATAATTTTTTATCTATACTGGCAGATGCAGGGATGCGTTTGCTTACCTGTTAACGCTTTTAGTTCTTTTCTCATAAAGGTTGAACTATGTTTTCTCTTGTTTGAAAGTGCAGGTAAAAAAAAAAAAATGAGTGGTGATCTTAATGGGACCCTAGCAGCTACATAAATAAACAAATAAAGTGTAATACAGAATAACTCAGACAGATTTACAGATGTTAAAAATGGGAAAATAAGTTATTGAAATAAAAAGATGCCTAGATCACAAGATTGTTATATTATCATAACAGTTATGCTGTTAATGCTGGTTCTGTGCTGGGAATAACTCTGGAGCCGCTGGAGCTGATCGTTCAAAAAAGAATGCTGCACAAGCTGATGAAGATGATGGGGGACTCTTCCCATCCTCTCCACAACACGGTGAAGAATCAACAGTGTGTTCAGTGGGAGGCTGCGTCAGGTTCGCTGTAGGACGGAGAGATACAGAAATTCATTCCTGCCAGCAGCATCACCCTAAAGAACAAAACTGACAGATTTTTTTTTGTTAATTTAAAAAAAAAAGAAAAAAAAGTGAGCTTTTACAATACTGAATTTCCCTTCTGGGATGAATAAAGTATTTTTCACTTCATTCATTTCATTTGATAACAGTTAATATAAAGGGTTGCTTTAAAATAATGTGACTAGACTAAATTAAAATGGATAAATTCCTTAAATATTATCTGTACTAGAATGGAAACATTTCAAATGGAAAAATTTTAATGACATGAAAATGATCAAATTCATTCATTCATTCATTCATTCATTCATTCATTCATTCTGTAAAGGACAACTGGAGTATTTATTTCCCGAACACTGTCGCCACCTGGTGGCCATACTGGTGTATTTCTTTCACAATAACTCCCGTGATGCTCCGCACTAAACAGATCACATGTTCATTGTGACCAATAGCATGGTTTGTTTGCCTGTTACTCTTCTGCCATTGGTGGGATGAAAATTTAAAAGTACTGTTTGAAACGTTTGTAGTTGGAGCTTTCAGAGTGGATTTCTGTGAGAACTTGCTGTGTTGTCATAGGAAGTTTTTATCTGCCGACGATAAAGCCGGTAAAACTTTAATAAGTTGGGTAAAAAAACAAAAAACAGATCATTCGAGAGGATAACTAGGAGTTTGCCGTTATTTGGTAAGTTTCTTCGTTGTAACTTAGGTCTGGCTAAGCTGTCGTCGTGTTTGCTAGTTTAAAACCCTTTTATTATTGATTTCATGCAATATTCTATTTTTTTTAGTTTTTGAATTTGAGGTTTTCGCTGCAAGTCCTAATCAGCAACATCCAAACAAATAAAAGCTTGAAATATATTGATTCACATATTATTTGTCTAAACAATATGTAAATTGCACCTTTTTAAGTTGAATTACAGAAACACAAACTTTTTCAGGATATTCTCATTTTTTTGGGTAGTACCTGTATATTCTATCTATATCATACTAATTCTTGTTTTTAAAAGACAGCTTTGCTTTAAGTGCAACCACTGGTAGCCACGTTAAGCTAAAGAAACATGCACAGGTCCTTGTACTTCTCTTTGAGGACATTCATTGACAATGCATTCCCTAGCCCCTTACCATCACAACTGATTGCCTAAACCCCAACCAGAACCTAAATGTAACCTAAACTCTAAAACCAAATCTGGACCCTCAAAAATGGGTTTTTCTTTTACTTTTTTTAGTGAGGACCAGCCCTAAATGTCCTCACTAAAAAAAATGTCCCCCTAAAAAAACTGAGTGTATAAAGAGTCAACTTTTTATTCTTAAAAATCAACTAATTAAAAAATTCTTAGGATGACAAAAAAATGGCAAACAAAAATCTTTAAAGTCCTTTTATTGGTTATTCTTATACAATATTGTACATTTAGTCATTTTTACAAGAATTCACATATTAACAGTCATGTGATAAACGACGTGCTGCTGAGGCCGCGCTGTCCAGACGATCAGCTGACCCTCCGTTAAAAATCCTCACAAATAAAAGTGGACTGAAAACCAGTGAATCGCATTTTCACTCGTTCAAAGATCTGTCATTTGATCCAAACTCAAAACACTCAAACAGGATGTGACATCACACAGCACACCACCAATCACCTCTTTAAATAAAACACTAAAAAGATCTAAAGTAAAACTCATCAGCTGTTCCTAATCCATACGCACCTCAGATATGTTTTCCTGATGGACTCTGCTGAAGCTCCGCCCCTGAACTCTCAGTCTGATCCAAACCTTTGCATGTCACGTGCTGTCACGCTGTTGCCATGGAAACGGTGGAATAGTAGACATTTGCCACCATTAATCAATAATCAGCTGAGTGATTGACCCAACGGCTGTTCAGCTGAAATGAGACTTTTATCCAAAGATTCAAAATGAAGCGGCATCATGTTGCAACTGGTTCCCTCTGCAACACATCTGTTGTCATGGAAACCCAGCCTGTCCGACTGTTACCCAGCTGGAAAACGAAGCCCTGTGATTGGCTGTTTTTGGTGAAACACACAGTGGAAGGATTCATCTGAGAACGGCTGCAGTATCTCGGCTATATGCATCTTTCAGCCAATCAGAAGGGAGGATTCAGCTGGGTGGGCGGGGCTTCACTCAGCAAAGTTCAGTTCAAAAGAAGGTCACAGCTTCCTATTCGTAAACTGATGACGCCATTGACGTTGCTTCTGATTGGAGGACATAGCGACGCGGAGGGTCAGGGGTCAAAGGTCAGGATCCCCTGAAAAGAATAATAATCCCTGAAAGCTGAGCGGTTCGGTGGAGGGTTGTAAAAAAAAAAAAAAAAAAGGAGGGAGGACGAGCGAAGCGTGGTCTGAGAGCCAATCAGGAGCGGCCTCTTTGGGCATCGGGTCCATCACAGGTGCTGCCAGTCAATGGCGACCAGCGTCTGATTGGCCTCCTGAGCGTGACCGATGACCTCGGCGATGCCGTGCTGCCGCCACAGACGTTCGATCTTCTTATAACGCTCCGAGCACAGGTGGAGGGGGTTGCCCCGCCTACAAACAAAACAAACAAACAAACAGGCCAATAAACACGGGGGAAAGTGTGGTGGGGGTGCTTCAGGGTCTATGTTTTACAGAGTTCAGTCTCTACTGCTACCTCAGAGACTTGCTAGACTGAATGTTCCTCCTGATCCATCTGTACTTTTCCATGCCTGTGGTGCCTTCAGATTAGAGACCAGCTCAAATTTTACAAAAATTTTACTTACTAAAATTAGAATTAATTAATCTGAATCATAGCTTGAAGGTGGAATTGGGGAGTCAGGAGGTGTCATGTATTCTTTCTTTATTTTTTTTCTTCTTATTTTATCTTCTATTTTATTATGACACCTCAAATCAGTTATATTCTTGCAATCACATTTTTAAAACAAGATATTTATCAGGCATTTCTACACCAGATTAATGAGGAATTAATTATCACAAATGAAACTATTAGGTTATTTCTCCTTTTCTCTGACGCATGGGGACATATGATTCTTTATATGAAAACCGATGATGTAATGTGCGCTTCAATTTTGCCCAGTTATGTAATAACAAAATTAAACCATCATTTTTTTTTCTGTCACTCCGTCCCCGTCAAACCCGCGCTGGTGCACGCACTGTACCAGTAACGTTAAACCAGCACACATCATCATCACGTTGCGTCGCTAAATGTAAAGAGCGTGTTCAGCTCCGCCCCTAGATACACGTGGGACCTCAGGTAACCAGGAGGGCCTCCATGTGACGGTTCGTTGTACGATTTAAGAGTGTGACCTCACCGTGGCCCCTAAAACAAGTACTATTGAAAAAGTCATAGCGAGGCGAATCATGCGTCTTCTGCTGCAGGACAGGTGATGTGCCAAAATGTGATCGTCCGCCAGAAACTGATGAAACAGCCGCGGGAGCGCGTGCAGCCTTTTAATGCCGTGTTCCGCGCAGTTTCCTTCGGTGTCGCCGGCCTGCAGCTGCTCTCGACATCCAACAGACTAATTCACAATTTCACGTGACATTACTGACATTCTGACAAGAAACTGTATTTGTGACACGTTAGTGCTTTAACTGATTAGTACTCGTGGAGATGAGTTGTAACGATTTTCAGAGATGTTGCTGCTTTACTGTTCTGGCAACGTGTTGCCTTTTTTTTTTACATCCAATAATATGATTTATGTATTAAGTCGGAAGTAAAGTGTCATTTCAATGGATGTTCGTTACTTTAAATAACTCTAAAGTGGATTAAGGCAGCGGGGAACCGTCAGAGAAGGCCTTAAAAAATAAAAGAGAAAAATCTCTCATTTAAAACAATTTTATAGGTGTAAATAATTTAATCTAATCAATACATTTAATACATTTTTCTCATCTGCGTTATAAGGTTGAGCCAACTGTCAGGATGTTATCCAATCAAAATCCTCCATCTCTGTTACGACCCGGTCAGGCCTTCATGAATCCTGGTGCAGGCAAACATATGTATCTGGTTCGGAGAGTGATGGCTAAATTGACCAATCGCGGTTTGATTTTGTGTGGGCGGGCCAAAAAAACTCTGCTCTAGGTCTTTGTGAAGTCCGAACAATGTCACCTTCATCTGAGCAGAGCGGTAAGAGCTCGCGCGAGAGTTGAATAATATAAAACAGACAACCAAGTCCAGAATTAGAGCGGAAGAAAAAATTAATCCCCGTGTCCACCTCTTCTGCTGAGCGCTCTCTCGGCCCTGAAGCGCATCAAGACGCACCAGGACCAGAACTGGACAGGATCGTTTTCCCACTGATGTCCTCAGAGAAAAGACTTCTTATGGATTTCAAGCCAAAGGATAAACTGTAATGACGCCGACATCATCCACTTCACAAAGAAATACCGGAAGATGGATTTGGTTTTCATCTAGTAAAGTAGGCCTGTGTAATAAACCAGCTGTTATTAACATGGATGAACGTTATGGCCCAGGAAATGTTTGGCTTGTTGGACTTTATTGTGGAGGTTGTTGGTAAAACGTCCAGCGCAAACTGCCTCTTGTTAAAAGTGTGAACCGATTCCTGAAAGGTTTGGATTTCTTTTTATAGGTTTTTATTTTCCCTCCGTTCGTCCCTGACTGTGTAGAGAATTTAGGTGTTGTGGAACGTGTAAACTTAAATTCATTTTGTTGATTTTTTCGGTCGTTCCAGTCCAAACTGTTTCACACCAAACACTTAAATGTAGATGTTTACTGGTATCAGTTGCTGACTGCAGCCATGTCGACAAGAAAGACTAAAAAACAAAGACTTACTTGAGGCCTTGGTCAGTCTCTCCGTAGTCGTCCAGGTACGGAGGAGGATAGAAGCAGCCCTTTGTTTTACCTGCAACGAACAACACCTGACTCTCTCTGACCCTGCACGCACGCGCGCACACACACACACACACACACACACACAGAGTCAGCAACACCGTCAATGACAGCTTTTCAGCCTATAACAACAAGCTATGATGATGCCAGTCGGTCACATGACCCACAACTAAACACACATTTTTTCTACTGAAGGAGATCTGGATCAGAACGAACGTTTACATTCAGCCAACAGAAAATACGTCAGCAGACATCAGTACAACTGTGGTATTGGAAATAAAATGATCATTTCCATTATTTAAAGTTCTGCAGAGTTGCTTTACACAGCTAAGAAATTCATCCCACTTCCTCCCAACAACGCCTTTTTTTTTTTTTTTTTTTTAACATTCTGTCCACAATGACCCAAAATAAATGAAGTATATGTTCACATTTACAAAGGCTGTGTGTATAATCCTGGTTTCTACACAAAGATGAGACATGTGGGAGTACTACAAAAGCCTCAGAATAAAGATATGTGTTACTGTGTCAGAGTAAATTCACCCGGAGCACAGTACAAAATGTAAACACCTTCTCCTACCACAAAAAACACATTACTTTCAATGGAAACCAGAGAACAGCAGCCCAGTTAGTCTAGAAATGAGTAAAGCAGTACTAGGAATGTGTAAAGTAGTACTAGGATTGAGTAAAGTAGTCCTTGGAATGAGTAAAGTAGTCCTTGGAATGAGTAAGGTAGTACTAGGAATGAGTAACGTAGTACTAGGAATGAGTAAAGCAGTCCTAGGACTGAGTAACGTAGTACTAGGAATGAGTAACGTAGTACTAGGAATGAGTAACGTAGTACTAGGAATGAGTAAATAGTACTAGTATTGAGTACGTGTCCTTGAAATAAGTAAAGTAGTCCTAGGAATGAGTAACGTAGTACTAGGAATGAGTAACGTAGTCTAGTATTGAGTAACGTAGTCTAGGAATGAGTAACGTAGTACTAGGAATGAGTAACGTAGTACTAGGAATGAGTAACGTAGTACTAGGAATGAGTAAAGTAGTACTAGGAATGAGTAAAGTAGTCCTAGGAATGAGTAACATAGTACTAGGAATGAGTAACATAGTACTAGGAATGAGTAAAGTAGTCCTTGAAATGAGTAAAGTAGTTATAGGAATGACTAACGTAGTACTAGGAATGAGTAACGTAGTACTAGAAATGAGTAAAGTAGTCCTAGGAATGAGTAACGTAGTACTAGGAATGAGTAAAGTAGTCCTTGAAATGAGTAAAGTAGTACTAGGAATGAGTAACTTAGTACTGGTATTGAGTAAGTAGTCCTAGGAATGAGTAACATAGTCTAGGAGTAACGTGTACTAGGAATGAGTAACGTAGTACTAGGAATGAGTAAAGTAGTCTTAAAATGAGTGATGTAGTCTAGGAATGAGTTAAGTAGTACTAGGAATGAGTAACGGTACAAGTATTGGTAAGTGTAAGGAATGAGTACAGAGTCTAGGAATGAGTAACGGTAGGAATGGAGTAGTACTAGGAATGAGTAAAGTAGTCCTTGAAATGAGTAAAGTATTTATAGGAATGTGTAACGTAGTACTAGGAATGAGTAATGTAGTACTAGAAATGTGTAAAGTAGTCCTTGAAATGAGTAAAGTAGTTATAGGAATGAGTAACGTAGTTAGGAATGAGTAACGTAGTACTAGGAATGAGTGAAGTAGTCTTAAAAATTAGTAAAGTAGTACTAGGAATGGTAACGTAGTACTGGTATTGAGTAACGTAGTCCTAGGAATGAGACGTAGTACTAGTATTGAGTAATGTAGTTAGGAATGAGTAACGTAGTCCTAGGAATGAGTAACGTAGTACTAGGAATGACTAAAGTAGTTTGAAATGAGTAAAGTAGTTATAGGAATGACTAACGTAGTACTAGGAATGAGTAACGTAGTACTAGGAATGAGTAAGTAGTCCTTGAAATGAGTAAAGTAGTACTAGGAATGAGTAACGTAGTACTGGTATTGAGTAACGTAGTCCTAGGAATGAGTAAATAGTTAGTGGAACGTGTCTAGGAGAGAACGTAGTCTAGGAATGAGTAAAGTAGCTTAAAATGAGTAAGTAGTTATAGGAATGGTAGTAGTTGGAATGAGTACGAGTACTAGGAATGAGTAAAGTAGTCTTGAAATGAGTAAAGTAGTTATAGGAATGAGTAACGTAGTACTAGGAATGAGTAACGTAGTTAGGAATGAGTAAAGTAGTCTTGAAATGAGTAAAGTAGTCCTTGAAATGAGTAACGTAGTATAGTATTGAGTAACTTAGTTAGGAATGAGTAGTAGTACTAGGAATGAGTAACGTAGTACTAGGAATGAGTAATGTAGTTAGGAATGAGTAACGTAGTACTAGGAATGAGTAAAGTAGTCTTGAAATGAGTAAAGTAGTTATAGGAATGAGTAACGTAGTACTAGGAATGAGTAATGTGTTAGGAATGGTAACGAGTACTAGGAATGAGTAAAGCAGTCTGAAATGAGTAAAGTAGTTATAGGAATGGTAACGTAGTTAGGAATGAGTACGTAGTACAGGAATGAGTAACGAGTACTAGGAATGAGTAAGAGTACTAGGAATGAGTAACGTAGTATAGGAATGAGTAAGTAGTACTAGGAATGGTAACGTAGTACTAGGAATGAGTAAAGTAGCACTAGGAATGAGTAACGTAGTACTAGGAATGAGTAACGTAGTACTAGGAATGAGTAAAGTAGTACTAGGAATGTGTAAAGTAGTACTAGGAATGACTAAAGTAGTTATAAAAATGAGTAACGTAGTAGTAGGAGTGAGTACCGTAGTACTAGGAATGAGTGAAGTAGTACTAGGAATGAGTAAAGTAGTACTAGGAATGAGTAAAGTAGTACTAGGAATGAGTAAAGTAGTACTAGGAATGAGTAAAGTAGTACTAGGAATGAGTAACGTAGTACTAGGAATGACTAAATTAGTACTAGGAATGACTAAAGTAGTACTAGGAATGACTAAAGTAGTTATAGGAATGAGTAACGTAGTAGTAGGAGTGAGTACCGTAGTACTAGGAATGAGTAAAGTAGTACTAGGAATGAGTAAAGTAGTCTAGGAATGAGTAACGTAGTACTAGGAATGAGTAACGTAGTACTAGGAATGTGTAAAGTAGTACTAGGAATGAGTAAAGTAGTACTAGGAATGAGTAAAGTAGTACTAGGAATGTGTAAAGTAGTCCTTGAAATGAGTAAAGTAGTTATAGGAATGAGTAACGTAGTACTAGGAATGAGTAACGTAGTACTAGGAATGAGTAACGTAGTACTAGGAATGAGTAAAGTAGTACTAGGAATGTGTAAAGTAGTCCTTGGAATGAGTAAAGTAGTTCTAGGAATGAGTAACGTAGTACTAGGAATGAGTAACGTAGTACTAGGAATGAGTAAAGTAGTACTAGGAATGTGTAAAGTAGTACTAGGAATGTGTAAAGTAGTACTAGGAATGAGTGAAGCCGATGCTTGTTAGCCATTTAGCCGAGTCATGTTGCTATGCTACATGTTAGCACTGACGCTAACATGTCTTGTAGTTAGCAAACATCTTCTGGACTGCGTGGACCTCGTGCTCCCCCGTACAGGTCACTCTGTGATGAACAGGTGCTGCGTTACGGCGAGTTACCTGAGGAAGAGGCCGACACCTGCCCCGCAGGTGAAGGTGTGGGCGGTGCAGGCTCCCACGTCCTCTCCGTCCACGTCCGTCTGGCAGCAGTAACTCTGAGAGCACAGCATGGAGCCGCAGACCAGACACAGCGTTGGAGCGCGAGACTTATCGCCACCTGAGCGCGGACACCTGGACAGGTAACGCTCACAGTTAACCAACACGTTTACGGGTTTACGCGTTAAACACGGGTGTGTGTGCACTGACGTGAAGCTGGACGCCTGATTGATCAGGACGCTGTAATCTTCTGGTAGATCGATCAGTCTGTTGGACTCTCTGGGGAATCTGACCAAGACTCCGCCCCCCTGCAGCGTCTGTCTCACACCTGGATGACAGCACCACCTGACCACCACACGCACACACACACACACACACACACACAAAAAACAGTGTTTGAAATTTTTATTGAGCGGATAGCCCCCTGAGATCTTGTTTCTGAGGGGGTCCTTCACACAAAAAAAACACTAACACAAATGACAAAAATACAATCCACTCACACGACGGACAAAAGCTCCAAATCTCATCCTCCCCTACAAACCCGTCCCCCGCTACAAGTGGGCAGTTTACCCATGCACCAAGGGGCAAACTCCGCCTCAGAACAGTGAAGCTCTCTTCCTTGTTGTAAATAGTGTAATCCTCCCTTCATCCGCTGGGGGCTGGCTCAAGAGCGAGCAAATCCCCATAGACTCCCATGTTAAAACGCCAACTTACAGCAGAAATAAACAGGTTTACAGCCTGGTTAAAAAATCATTTTAGGTTTATTAGGTCAAGTTTCCTTCATGTCAACTGTGAGGGGGGTGAATTTTTATAACTCATTCGTTTAGATGTTATTTATTCTTCAAATGACACATAATTAAGGGCGTATCCTTATGATTGACATGCGGCAGACCGGAGCTCCGCCTGCCGACCGGAGGCTCCTAGTTGCTCCTTCTTTGCTTTAATAAGGTCTCAGTTTGTTACAGAGTGCACACGGCGGTGTTTAGTCAGCGAATTGCAAGTCTAAGCATGTCTTACCTTACCAGCCGCTTAGGGGGCTTATCTTTGTTAGCTCCTCTTAGTTTCGTGTTAGCTCAGTTAGCGTTTAGCCCACAGTACGTCAGCTGTCAATCATTTGCCCCGCGGCGCGCTATGCCCATTTTAGGATTTTCCTGGAGTGACGACGTACGTGACACGGCAAGATGGCGACGGTAAGACACGCCCAACTGGCTTCACATTTCTCTATTCAGAAGAGACCGGAAGCTACGTCCAGTAATTATATACAGTCTATGCCATGCACACAGACACATCTGAATAACATTTCAGTTGTGATTCCGTTGAAAGCAAAACATTTTGTAAGAATACACTGATATCAGAAACAAGAGCACGTTGTTTGTAAAAACTCTCCTTAAGATCTGTTGAGAACAGATCTGACTGAAACAGGCAAGTTGTTCCAATCTGATCGTCTTTAAAGGTGCAGTGTGTAAGAATTACTGACATCTAGTGGTAAACATGGGTATAGCAATGACTTCATGTGCCAAGCATTGTTGAGAAGGTACGGTGGTCATCAGTGGCCAAAATTCACCCAGAAATGAAGATGTTTTCATCTGTGAGTGGATCCAGTGGTCTCAGGTGTGGCCATGACTGGACTATGAGTAACTACTTTTAGTGCCTTTTAAGGCATTATTTATCCCAAACAGACTGTAACTCCTGATAAACAAAGATGGAACAGCAGTTTAAAATTCAGAGGGTTTCTCACTTTAAACACACATTGTTTTGTCCATTTAGGGACACTGTAGTAAAGATGATGGAACAAATATGGAAGCTTCTATGCATGTGGACCCCCAGCAAGTAGCTATAAATGGCTCATTCTCAGAAAATACACACAACAGTTACTCTAGAAAGGTGATTACACATCAATGAAAACACAGTTTTGAATTATGTCACATTTTTTTTGCCACTGACCTAAATTCTGAATGGCATTTATCTTCATTATTTTTCTTTTTTTTGGGGGGGGGGGGGGGGGGGAGCACTTTCTGTATAAACTTAAAGCCTCCAGGTTTACATTACTTTATTGTTTCAATAAAGTATTTTGGGTGACCTTTTTGTCTATTAAATGCTAAACATCAGAATGTATTATATTGCGCTTGTACACTCTTGCTTGAATTTAATTCTGGAATTTTGAGTTGAAGAGCAATAAAAATGTTGCACTGTTGAGGAATTCATGTTCTTTTTCCTTTTCATGTATACAGTCGCCCTCAAAATCAAGAACAAGAAACTAAAAAAAAGCTAATAATAAATAAAAATTTACAAAATTATAATTTAGTGAAATAAAATGTTGCTTTTGAATTGTGGTTGGAAATAATAATTAAAAAAAAAAAAAAATCAAACATACAAAACTGTCCCAGACAAGCAACTTTTGCCTCAAAGTGTTGCTCAACAAAATTTTTGTGTCATCCCAGCATGCTTCTTAAATTGTTTTATTTTGTGAGTTTGTTTTTAATATTTATTTCGAACCACAATTCAAGATCAATTTCATGACTTCCATAGAATTTTTATTTATTATTACTTTTGTCAATTTCAACTTATTTAATTGACAGCTGAATTTTTTTCCTTCTTTAATTGGAGGGTATGAATAATTTGAAAATGACTGTATATCAACATGTACAAATTGCTGTCAGTCAATTTATGGGGAGAAAATTGAATCTAACTGAAAAAAATTAATCAGATTATAATCTATGCTTAGAAAAAATAATTGCTAGATTAATTATTTTTAAAAAGTTTATCCCAGCCCTATCTGCCACCTTTACATCTCAGATAAAATGTCTTCATTAAAGGAATAGTACACCCACAGAATGATGTGCGTTTATTTTCTACTCACCCTCATGCTGAACTCCATTATATGAAAGTTGGGGGAAAAGGAAAATCTGTCCGATTTCCGGCTGCATTTAAGATATTAAAAAAGTGCTCCAGAGTCTTGCTCAGCATGAGGGTGAGTAGAAAACGAAGACATCATTCTGTGGGTGTACTATTCCTTTAAAGCAGTTGTGCAGGTGTGTGTGTTACCTGTGTATGAGTGGCTCCAGCAGTGTGTGTTGACTATGGTGGAGCAGCAGCAGGTTGGAGGGCAGACTGAGGTAGCTGCACAGCGCCTCCCACTGACCAGGACCTGCAACTACAACAACACAAACGGTGAAAACGCTGCAGGGTCGGCTGTTCGGAGGACAGTGATGACTAATGTTCTAATGCTTGAGTGTTGTTGGCGTGTTGTTACCCATCAGGTCAGCAGGGGGCACTGCAGAGTTTAGATAGTGGAAGAAGAGCGCAGCAGCTCGGAGGAACGGCAGGACGCCAGCTTTGACACAACTCCACAGCTGCCACCCAGAGGACACCTCCGGTAACACACTGATCACACACACACACACACACACACACACACACACACACACACACACAAATCAATACATTTCCAGACTGGATAATTAACCAGAGTGCTGATCAGTAAATGAGAGCGACACGTCTCACACCAACACCTGTCTGATGAGGACTACACTCACCTGCCCAGGTGTTTCCTCAGACTACCGTAGAGCTGGCAGGTGAGCTCCTCCTCCTCCGACCCCCCGCTGTCCTGGTCCATGCACACCTCCTCTGTGACGGAGGTGAGCAGGATCTGGACCAGGTGAGCCACGGTGATCAGGTGAAGAAGGTGGAGTTGGCCTGAATCCACAAAGCCGTGTCCCGACTGGTCCGGGCTGTGAAGCGCGCTGTAGGACAGCACGCTGTACACCTGCGGACAAACCAGGCACGTTACCAGCACTCAAACTGGTTTAACTGGACTCAGACTGGACATAACGCGATGAAACTTACCAGCAGGTGAAACATGTCGATGTCGAGGATACACGGAAGGTCTTCAACCTGAGAGTCTGGAAGCAGAGCTGCAGCACAACACACACCTTAATGAGTTTATACGCCAGTAAGACCAGCTGAAAATGAGTCGGTGAAAATCGCTCAATGTCGTCACTTTCCACGCAGGATTATGTCCCAGTCATATTAGATCAGCTATGCAACATCTGCGCCATCGCTTGTGTTGCTTTGTTTTTGTTCCAGGTTAAAGTTATTCCCTCCAGGCCCTGTCCATATGAAAGCAAACTCTGGCCTAAATTCACAGATTTTTTCCCCAAACCAGCCTATCATCCATACGAAGCCGGTAATTCGGGGGTCTACATTTTTTTTCCTCTTCTTTCTTTTTTTTTTCTTTTTTAAATTTAACACGCTTCGTCTCCTTTAAAACATGCACGCACTACACTCAGCATCACAACAATGGCGGCGTAAACAGATTTCAGTGCATTCCCAATGTTTTGTCACCTATTTTTGCGTTAGCACCACGGTGCCACTTACAGGGCTGGCATATATTTTGCAGCGTTTCGATGAGTCATGTGGTTGATCTCATTTTTTTCATTTCTCCATCTCTAAGACGAATGTTCTTGAAAATATGAGTGCTTTGTGTTCAAGGTCTAAAATAAATTCAATAATCCATGTTGGATTTTCTTTTATTAGCAACACATCCGTGTTGGAGGACGGCTCGCCAGCTGGTAGAGAATGACATTAAAAGCTGCAGTGAAAGAAGAAAATAGGTGGAATGCGTCTCTCTACAGGCCTGGGATGGACTGGAGACGTGTCCAGGTGTTCTCTCCTCTCACCTACTGGCTGCTGGGACTGGCTCCACGCCTCCCAGTGGATGGATGTTTCACCACCAGCAGTACTCTAAAGTAAACGCTCAGTAACTGGGTTAATGTGTAATTAATGTAACTTTGAAATAAAATGTCATTGTGCCATTTGTGGCTTTGTGATTCAGTACGACTCGAGTTGGACTCGCTGCACAACGTGATGAGTTAAATGCCATTCACGTCACCTGATGATACACAGATGAGAAAGTCTTTAAAAGATAGTTGAGCTACTGTGTGGAGGTATGGGGAAACTTCTCTAACAAACATTGATCCTATAGTTAAATTACAAAAGAAAGCCATAATAATGGTAATTAATTCAAAATATTCCAAACCAACAAACCCACTCATGATTACATTAAATACCTTAAAATTTGTAGATTTAGTTGAGTTAAGAACTTCTGTTATAATGCACAAGGCAATAACCTCCTTCATCTCTGCATTCAGATGTTCTCACCCAGAGAAAAACCATATGAACTCAAGGAAATGTGCATGTTTAAATAAATGTGAGGACAAACTTAAGTAGATGTTTTTCTGTTAAAGGTGTAAACTTGTGGAATGGTCTCTGCGATGAGCTAAAAATGTGTTGTTCAATGTGCAAATGAAATGACAATTGACAAACATCGACTTTTGGTGTGATGAGGTGCATTTCCTTACGCTGAATAATTTCTCCTTTCATCTTCAGTTTCACATCTACAACAGCTTTTGTTGTAATTGTTCTCTTTAGTTTTGTTTCAGTGTGATTCTGTGTAAAGTTATAGGGGTAGGCATCAAAAAGCTGTGTCTTCAGCCGACACCTTTCTTGGTTCATTTATTTATGTGTACAACTTTACTTTCGTGTAACAATCTTTGGCAATCTTTGTGTTCCAAAATGAAGTTAAAAAAGGACAAAACCAGATTTAATTTCAGAAGTACGGTTTCTGTTCCTGTGTTATTTATGTACCAAACAGCAATTATTTTCATGAAGAACAGCTGGAAGTCTTCAAAATGAATGTTCAGAACCATTTTTCTAGTTTAGTTCCCAGAAAGAAGCCTCCTGAGTCCCGGTAGCGGTCCTGGAGCCTTTCCATCTGTTGTTTTCTGAGAGAAATGCAGTTAGAGGATTTATTTATCCTGCACACAGCAGAGGGAGTTTATTCTTTACTTTATTTCTATATTATTTTGCCATGTTGGCATCAAAAGAAATAAAACTGACAGACCTGTTAGGGCTGGGCGATATGACCTAAAAATAAAATCTGATTTTTTTCTTTTTAATTCAATTTAGGCTTCTTCTTTTTCTGATTTTCTCTCCTACATATTAAGGAAAGTAGTACAAGCAACAGACAACTTAAAACAAATTTAGCTTTTAGTTAATCAAAATCAAGACAAATGTAACCCCAATTATTAGGATGAATAATAAATAAATGAACCCCCTCTTGGAATGGAAGACCCAGCTGTGTTTTAAGTCACCGGTAGCCATGTTTTTGTTTGCTTTGTGTGGGCTATGATGATGTTTTTGTCTTTTGCCATACTGCAATGTGAAACTGACACTTTTGGAAGCTCCGGGTAGCCAAAAATACGCCATCACACAAAGACTCTAAATCCCCGGCAACAAATAAAGCAAAATAAATCATTCAGACCTGTAAGGAGTATTCATGTGGTTTTACAGTTAGTGTTGTGGGATTAATGCATAGTAATGATGGTAATGGTAAACTCATGATTATTTCTGACCATAATTGAGATAAGAAATGTGTAATCGTGACATCCCGGCTGGTGTGAGGAGCTCGGGTTGGTTGTACCTGAGAACAGTCTGATGAAGTGAGCCTGAACAGTTTTCCGTGGAGCTGAAGTCCAACAAGCAGAACTGAACCTCGTCAGGGAGCTCAGACAGTCGTCCTGTAAAAGAAAAATCCGTCATGAAGCTGGTATCACCATGGCAACAGAAGCAGGAAACCTGAGCAGGGTAGCTTTAACATTTCCAGAAATAACTCTGAGCAAAGACAGGGAATGAATGTGGCTCTAAAAACTGAAAACAAGCAGAAATGCAGAGTGCAACACCACCGATGACCACAAGAGGCAGTAAATGGTTCATCGGATCAGTACCTAGACCACGCTTCAGTCTTTTCTGATGAAACTAACGGTGTGTTCAGACCAAGCGCGATTTGGGCGTCAAAATCGCGCCTGACGCCCAAAGTTGGACGCTTGGTCACTAAAAAGTCAGACGCTTGATTTCCAGCATCTTGACGCTCTGACGCGCGGCGAGAGATGCCCAGCCAAGCAGCGCTCGCCGCGCCGTGGGAGAAGCCTCTCCTTTCTCTTTTTCCTTTCACCGGTCTGTGTGCATCATGGCAGGTGCAGGAGAGAGAGCGGCTCGGCTTTATGTGATAAATAAAGCAGGGAACGTCGTCGTCGGACATCTCTGCTCTGTGTCCGGTCCACAAAATGATTCCAGGTGTTCTGACTGTGATGATTTTCATCATTTACTCCAGGAGCAGCTGGCGAGCGGCACTTTCAGCCGTCTGATCCGGCCCAGTTTAACGTCCCGATGTCCCGATGCGGGGCAGCATTATCAGCCCAGTACATCCCATCAGGACAGCAGGTCATCAAACCACCGTTCAGAAACCGGGACCGGACACAGATCACAGTTTATCCTCCTCTGTCTTCAGATAGAGAGGAGATTCCCCTGGTTTTTCTGGGTGTTTCCTCTCCTGTCAGAAAAAGTGTGTCTGTGTCATGACTCGCTCTGATTGGTCGACGCCCCGCATCAAGACGCCAAAGTTCAGATTTTTCAACTCCGGTGTCTGACGCCCGTGACGCGCGTCAAATGCTCAAAATCTCAAAACTCGACACGCGAAACGCACGTAACGTGCCTCGATGCGCGAAACACGCCGCAGGTTTTTCGACGCCTCCTCGATGCGCGTCGGCCATTGACTTTGCATGTAAACCTGACGCGCTTGACGCCCAAATCGCGCTTGGTCTGAACACGCCGTAACTCTATTCTTCAATAGAAAAACGTACCTGTCTGCAAGGTAAACTTCCAAACAACGGCTTCCCCTCGTCCATCAGGAGGCGCTCTGCAAGTCATAAAGCAAGAAGGTATAAACACACCTGCCCCGGTGCACCTGTCCTGAGAGCTGTGTGCACCTGCCAGGTGTGTGTACCTATACTCTGGATGCTGTAGGCGCAGGTGGACCAGCTCAGCACCGGGACCCTCTCATCCTGCTCGTTGGGGTTCACCTTCAGTCCCACCTTGTAGGCGGACATGCTGAAGGTGGTGATCATCTCATTGACGCTGCTTGAGAACAGCTTCCTGAGGACACAGTGACATCACCGCTGACATCATCGATGCATCATCTCACACCTGCGTTAACATGTGAGGCAGATTTTTGCTTCAGGATAAATTCAGACAACAGATAACTCACTGTGGAGTTAAAGTGGCTCTGAAGCCTTCAGGCTCCGCCCCCTCTGATGCACCTAAAAGATAAAAAACACTTTACTACATGCACACACACACACACACAGGTGTAACTCCGCCTTCTGACAGGTAACGGACCCTCAGACGGCTTCCTGTGGGTGGCATTTACTGCTTCTATCTGCTGTCTGGTTGTCTTCAGCCACGTCTCCAGACTGGGATGGTCGACACTGAGGAAACAACAGAACCTGTCGGCAAAACGTCACCTGACCAGACCAGACAGCTGAGAGCACACCTGAAGTCAGGTGTGTGCGTACCTGTGGTCAGGCGTGTGTGTGTGCGGCAGCAGCGGAATGACGGTGTTGCTCAGACACTCGCAGAGCGGACACAGGAACTCTCCGTTCTCCACGTCGTAGCTGGTGTGTCCTCTCAGCCGCTGCTGGCGTCGCTGCTCTTTCAGCTGGACGGCCTCGAAGTACCTGGACACAGACGGGGCGGTCAGGTGTGACCGCTCTGGCTGCAGACGGGTCAGCGCGGCAGCAGCCACTCACCTCTGCCAGCAGGTGGCGTGCATGATGTGTCCACAGCTGGCCGTGTGGATCCCCAGGGAGAGGTCCGGGTGCGTGAACAGGGGGTCATGACGTTCTGAAACACATGTTAGCGCGTTTGAAGCAGCACGCTACAGGTGAACGGGAACACGTACATCACCATGAAACTTTCTCTTTTTTTTTTGGTATATTTAGACAAAACCTTTTTTGTAAATGCAAGTTTTAACAAATTTTATGTTTGAATATGGAAATTAGGTGTTAAACAGAAAAAAATACACTAATTTACACACAGTTCTAGGAAAAAACCTGAAAACTGGATGTAGTCTGAGACAAAGTTCTTTCATTTTGTTGACATTTTCAAACTTTTAAAGAGATTTTGCATTTTCTCCATTTATCACATATCAACAAAACCTGCACTGCCAGGCCCCTCCGTTGCCTGTTCAAGGCAACGGAGAGAAACGTGGGTGGAAACGTTATTTTTTTAAGTATTTAGCGCTTCATCAACAATAAGTATTAAAAAAAAATGGACATGCATGTTTGTTTTTTAAATTCCTGCCTCTTGTCCCTTTAAAGCAACCCTTACCGATGTTGCATTCTTACACTATTTTTCTAACAGGCTAAAATGCTATGAATGAGGTAATGGAACTCTGAAACACAAGACAGACCCACCATTAATCAAAATAAAATATTATTCCAGTCTCTAAATTTTCAATGAAAACTCCAACCAATCCTTGCAATGGGGCTCACGCCTAGCACTGGCTGAGGGACCTGCCTGTCAGACCTGCTTGTTGTCCACTTCTGTATTTAGTCCACTTGAATCGGGCTGAGACCTGCGTTTTTAGGCGGACCAAGTCTGCTTGTTTGTTCCAGATCAGAGTCTGTTTGTGCATTCACGACTCCCCCAAACGAAGCAAATGGACTCTGATTCGAGTGAAAAAAGCTTTGTGAATGCGCCCTAAAAGTTAGTAACCAGAGTTAGTAACCATAGGCTTCTCACAGGCTCACAATATAAAAACAGTTCGGATAAACACTCTGGGATTTATGAAGTATTTTCCATTGGGATGCACAATAACTTCTCAAAAACGGTACCAATAAATTTCAGCTCTTAAAGGCTGATACCGAAAATGCACATTAGGGATGTAACGATATGAAAATTTCATATCATGGTTGTTGTGACAAAAATGATCACGGGTATCATTGTAGTCGCAGTATTATTGAAATACCCCACCAGCATCTTTAAAAATATCCAAAATGGGTCTAGATGTTTACTTTGTCTCTTTAACCTGTTTAAAACCACCTGGGCGCCGGCGCCCAGGCTGTGTTTTAGTCACACTTTTCTAATTTATATTTTCAGAAACTAGAAGGTGTAAGCTTTCAAATGATGTCTCACACAAGTAATTTGGCCTTACAGTTCCTCTGTTATTTGCATTTCCATTTGGGTATGCAAAATAGGCGAGGATTACTTAAAAAGGTGGGAGTTAAGAGGTTAAAGGGGGAAAACCTTCACAGCACTGTCCATGTGGGTGCCTTTGTTGCTTTCCACCATGTTTTTATGAATTATATAATGCAAACTGGGACTGTTGATGCTTTTCCAGCCAGGAAGTAGCATCATAGTGAGTTTTCAAAAGTGCAGTAATCAATTACGGTTTTAAAGGGATATTGTGTAAGTTCTCCTGTTATTTATTCACAAAAACTGATTATTTGGTTCAAAAGTGTTTTTTCATTAATCAGTAATCACTCCCATCAACAAACTGAAGTGCTCCTCTAAGTTCTAAATTTGTCGTTCGTATCATTCATTTATACATCGAGCGGGGCGGCTCGGTGGAGGCTGCCATGTTGTATCGCCATGTTTTTGCGTTCGGGAGAAGCGTGACAGTAGGAAAACACAGAAACTCACCGGACACACCGGAGTTTTCAGCTCAGTTCGAGGTAATGCCTTTGAAAAGTCACCGCGCTGCAGTGGGAGAAACCAGCGTCTCACTGATGCTGGGTTCACGTGCAGTCGGGCAGACGGCCGTTGGTAACAAACCAGATGTCATTTTAATCAATGAAGCCGAGCGAAAGATGGCAAAACATGGGTCAGGGAAAACAATACGACATCGCCATGACAACAAATCAGATGTGGACTGATGTCACTGTAACTGACGGACCACGTCTTCACATAGAGGCTGGTGATAACTTTACATGCAGCGGATGTCGTCGGTCTGCCCGGTTTCACGCTAATGCAGCATGAAAAGTACGAGGGAGCTGCTCCCGATTACACAGTGTCCCTTTAACGATAATTAAAATTTGAACCGACGTTACTAATAGTTGGGAATTTCATCATGGTTAACCATTTTATCGGTTATCGTTAAATCCCTAACACACACACATACCTAATCATGACTATTAACAAAACCAAAACAATTTTTCCAAGCTTAAAAGTGGGATTTTAAACTTCTGCATGTCTGATCTTAAAAACTCCAACTGCAGGGGGTAGCAAGCGTCTGAAATAAAAAGGGAAAGTGGTTTGGAAGCAGCTCAGGGTTTCTCCTGTGAAGCAGCAGCTTTCTTTCTCCAATCTCAATATCTCTATAACAATGTTATCGGGACATGATAGTGAACTAATCAGAATGATGTAATAATTTCCTGTTATCGGCCCGATAATAATCCTGCACCCCTAATTTTCCAGGTAGATGTCCTTTGCAGGTGCAAGCGTGGCTCCACCCACCTGGGTCAGGAAGGCTGCGGTGGCGGTTTTTGGACAAAACTGTGGACCTCTGGACAAATGCTGCCAACACCATGGCTCTGCCTTGACCTCTGACCTCCTGCTCCTCCTGACACAGGATGCAGGTCACCAGCTGACGGCGCTCAGCTCCGCCCACCCTCCTCGGACCAACACACACCTGGGAGGTGCAGGTCAACTCAGACCTAGACGGACTGGGAAGAAAGGGAGGAAACTTGTTGGTAATCTTTGGGGATGTCATGTGCAGGTGTGTGCGGGTGTGTGCGGGTGTGTACAGGTGTGTACGGGTGTGTACGGGTGTGTGTACGGGTGTGTGTACTGGTGTGTACGGGTGTGTACGGGTGTGTGCGGGTGTGTACGGGTGTGTACGGGTGTGTGTACGGGTGTGTACGGGTGTGTACGGGTGTGTACGGGTGTGTACGGGTGTGTGTACGGGTGTGTACGGGTGTGTACGGGTGTGTACGGGTGTGTACGGGTGTGTACGGGTGTGTACGGGTGTGTACGGGTGTGTGTACGGGTGTGTACGGGTGTGTACGGGTGTGTACGGGTGTGTGTACGGGTGTGTACGGGTGTGTACGGGTGTGTGCGGGTGTGTACGGGTGTGTACGGGTGTGTACGGGTGTACCTGTGCTCAGCAGCGGACGTGGAGGCCTCCAGCTCCTCCATACTTTGCTGGAACAGCTCTTTGTTCTCGTTGATGAAATGCTTCTGCATCTCGGACATCTGAGCCATGATCTTCTCCCTGCGGAGCCGAGCCATCTCCGCCTTCCTCTTCCTCTCCGCCTTGTCCTTGTCTCTCACCGTCTGCAGAATAGCCCCGCCCACCCAACCGTCAATCAAACCTCCACTCAGTGTTTGTCGGCTGCAGGAACCAGAAGCAGGTCTCACCTCCTCCGGTCCTCGTCCCTGGTTGATGGTGACGGTGGAGGTGGAAGACGTTCGCTCTCTCATGGTTTTAATGTTTCCCACCATCTACAACAGATTCAGTCCCACATCAGCAGCTGGAGGTCTGACTCCCACCAACAAGCATCGAACCATGAAGTCTGACTTTCCCAGTTCAGTGCAGTGAGCCTTCAGAGGCACCAGCTCGATGTCACTGTGACATCACTGTGACATCATCATTTACCTTGAGGATCCAGGTGATCATGTCTTTATGAACCTCCAGGTGAGGAGCGTTCTGCAGACTCTCCAGCAAAGCCAGGACACTTCCTGAAGTACTGGGAGCTTCGCCTGGACCTGAACGGACAGAGACGATCAAACGGGACCCGGAACGAAAAACAACCTTTAACTGCACGCGGTACGTGGACACGGGTGTACTGACGTGTCATCTTGGAGGTGTAGCTGAAGGTGACGTCATCGTCTCCGCTGCTGCTCTCCAGCTGCTGCTGCTCCTCCAGCAGAGCCATGCCCACCAGGTGGAGAATCTGCAGGTAAACAGCAAATCAAACATCCGCCTCTACTCTACGTCTCACACGGAGGTTTGAGTTCAGATGTCCAGACTGATGCGACTCCCGTTCGTCTACAGAGCCAGAGAGATGACGGTTTAACGAGGTGTGACTGGTGGAAACCAGCAGGATTATGTCCCCACTCATCAAGTAAGTCCCTCCAGGGTTTTGGGGTTTTATGTCTCTGTTGTGACCTAAAGCCCCGTTTCCACCAGCAGATCCGGGTCAGAAATACATGAAAGCTGACATCTAATCTTAAAACTCTGCTTCTGACTCCGCTCGATGCCACACTAGCTGGGTTTCCATTACACTTTTTCAAAAAAGTAATATTTCTTAAATGTTGAGAAAGTACAATTGATGGTATAAACCGTAATTCTGGTAAAATCCCGTCCCGCAACACTCCACTTTGAGGAGGACGGAGATATAAACATGTTGAGCTCCTCATAGTTATCAAAGCAGATGACGTACAGACGTAAAATCTGTATATACGCACCCTTTTCCACGCAAGACTCGGCATTTAACAATTTGAACGTGAGCGACAGGATACGTAACACAAATCTCACGACAGCTCTGAGTTCGTGTACGCATGTTTGAGGTTATATTCCGGTTTCAGCACAGCGCAGCAGAAAATGAAAATATGTATTAACCAAACTTTGGAAAACTGCCATTTAATCATAAGTATTCACATATCAGCACTAAGAATGAAACCATTTGCAAAGAAAAAGAAAAAGGTGTTTCCATTAAAAGTTTTGAATTGTGATATGTAGTTCCCAAAATTGCAAAAATAGCTGTGACTGAATTTAATTCCTCCATTTATCACAACAAATTAGGTTAAAGCCAGCTCTTATTAACACACAGTTCTAGGAGACAAGTGCTATCTGCACTGTTCCGGATGCACATCATGCCTCATCCCAGCATAGTAACATGAGAACTGCCACAGAGGAGAGAGAAGAGGCAACAGTATGCACACACGCGCAGGTGCCACCACAGGTGGAGGGTGCTTCAGGGCTGCAGATGAGAGACAGGTGTGTGCTGGATTGTCCGCCCTCGGACCCGGCGGGATGAAACACCAGAGTGCTGCTTAAACTCTGAGAAAATCTACAATACACTCCTGTCCTGTAAAGTGCTGCACATCACTCGGACCGCTGGAGAGTTTTGATGCGCAGTCAGAGGAGAAGATGCGGCGGGAGCCGCCCTGCAGCCCCCACTGGACTAAATGGTCTGACAGCGCGGTTCTGGAGCCTCACCCTCTGCAGCATGGACTCGGTCCAGCCCCCTCCGCCCGGTTCCACGGCCCACTGCAGCACGGCGCCCTCCACGGCCAGCAGCACGTCACACTGCAGCAGGTTGACCAGGCTGCCGAACAGGGGACAGAGCTGGGGGGGGACGGGGGGAGGCAGTGCTGCAACACACACACATATCCAGGTTACCGTGGTAACAAGCTGGCTCATTCACCAACACTGTAGATGATAAAGACAGATGTGTTTACCTGTGTCCTCCCCGTTCTGCCTCCGCAACTTCCTCTGAGCCTCCTCTGCCTAAACATCACACACACACAGTTACCATGACAACACACCAACCGTTACCATGCCGACACACAACATCTGATCAACCGGTGTCCGTACCTTGGACTGGTCTGCTCGGCTGTAGTGGTGGAAGTACAGGTTGAAGTGTTTGTTCCACTCAGGACGCAGCTCATACAGACCTCGGCCCGTCACACCCGGTTTCCTAGCAACACAGAACCGGTACCGGAAACACGTTGGCAAGCATCAACATTGTCATAAGAATATCAAGAATATCAGGGGAGGAAAAATCTCAAATCAAATCATCTTCATAAATGACCCTGTCGGAGAGACCGGGCTGCAGGTACTTTCTCCTTGAAGAAGCTTGACTGGGGACTGAAGGTGTCCCGATCCGGTACAACAACTACATTATAACACGCTGAAAATCCATATTTGGAAATGTCTCACTAGAAGAAGCCAATTTTGTGATTGTAGGTGTTTAGATGAAATAGTGAACTGAATCGATAAAGAAAAGAGCTGAGTGATGTGGATTCTACGTGTATACGTTGCAAACAGGCAGCAGCTTCATTATCACACATGTTTTGGGGTTGCTCTGAGCTTTCATCATTTTGGACAAACATCTTCTTAACATTACCAAAGACTCTATACTGCCCTATTGATCCAAATCCACTAACAGCAATTCTTGGTATAATAGATCAATATGTGGTTAAAAGTCAATCAGTGTGCAAGGCAATACTATTTACTATTTACTATTTAATACTATTTACTTGTCTGCTGGCACAAACCAATTCTTTTGAACTGGAAGCAAACAGAGCCCTCCACCTACATAAACTGGTTTAGAGATGCAATGGTGCACCTGGAACTTGAAAAGATTTGGTACTCTTTGCAAGGAAGTGATAAATTTTGAAAGGTGTGGTCATTTTTTTACAATCTGAAAGACAAAGCTAAAGAATTAGATGTGTCGAATATAAAATAAAACTGTTATTCTGCGATGATCTCCTTAACGTGTTTGGAAATGTCATCCACTTTTTTTTTTCCTTTTTAAGTTTGTTTTGTTTTTCTTTTTGCGACTATGTTATTCGTAAGAACTCATACTAATATACAGGTTTTTCCAACCACATATAGAGGCAATCCCAAAACATGAAAGGCATTGCGTAGATCTCCATGATGTGGGAACCTTCCCTATACAAGCTTACTTGCCGTCTTATCTCTGTTGAACTGTTCAGTATGAAAAAAACTTAAAGTTTGGAGAAAAAAAAAAGAAAAAAAAAAAGAGATGAGCCAACATAAAGGAAATACATCCGATCCCAGACAGACTCAGTGGACCTAATCTGTCTGGAGAAGTCTGGCCAGAACTGGTCTTCATGAAGCAAAGCCTTACCTCTGACATGGAAACAAAGCCAAGCAACAAAACTAAGCACAGAAACAGAGCTGCAGTGCAGAAAACAGCAGCATAATATCTAGTTAAACATAAGCAGATGCATCTCCATCATGTGAACCAACATGCAGCTGATCCTGAAAACAACAGAACTGTGTTAATAATCATCTTCAACATAAATAAGAACTTGGAGTTCTGGAAGAGAGGTCTGACTCACAGAACCAGGACCTCAACTTGACTGAGTATTTCTGGGATTCCCAGAAGAGACAGGAGGACTTAAAGCAGCTCCGTCCACAAAAATCCTGAGGTTTGTCCTCCAGGATGTCTGAAACAAGCCTAACTTCTCACACCTGCAGAGCTCCTCCAAAAACTGTACTGAGAAGAACTGATGCTGGTTTAAAGGTCACAACAACCTGTTTTTTCTTCTGAAGCTCACTTTGCATTTTGTAAATTGGAGGAAAAAAACAAAGACAAAAAAAAACAGTAAAAAGTCTGTAGTAAGATTCTTAGTTTAGATTTTTTGCCCAGTTCAGTCCACCAGTAACAGCAGTGGAGACGATGTCATGGATGACTTCTCTGACTTCAACTCATTTTTTTTCTCTTTGGCGTTCTTACTGTTTTATTGTTTGTTTTTTGTATTATTCTTTCATGTAGTTTGTATTTCATTTGTTGGTTTATGTGCAGCACTTTGGTCAACTGTGTTGCCCTACAAATAAAGCTGAATTGGGATTGGACAGAAACAGCTGAGAGTCAAAGTAAAACACAGCACAGCAGAACATGACTGAGGCCAGATCTCAGGTTCTTCCTTTTGTCTTACACCTACATTTTGTAGGAAAGAACACCAGCTGATAAAACCAGTAAAATAACAAGTATGATAATATCAGCAGTAATTCAGAAGACAAACAGAGGTGAGGACGGTTTTCTGGGCTGATGGGTTAACTGTTTTCTAGATGGAGAAATTAAGGAAAACAAACTGACTTGAATGAAGCAACGCTGTCGATGACTCTTTCCAGACCCGTCTCCTTATTCCCCTGAAAAGAGACAAAAAAAAACAGTCTGATCCATCTGTGTACAACGGAGAGACACACAGGTACACAAACATACTAACAGGAAAACAGGTGGGAAAAAATTATTCTTTAAATGTTAATTATTAGTCCAACGCTGAAGAATATTAAAAGGTGGAAGGGGAAATTTATTGTGTCACCCAAACCGTCTGTGACGTGCACACCTGACCACTGCCTCTGCATTAAATGTCAGTGTGTGGTAGGGGTGTCCCCGAATAGTCGACGATTCAACGATTCGTTTCCAGGACTGTGCTTCGACTGCCAGTCTCTAAGTCGAATAGTCGCGGCATTTGGTTACCAAGCAAAAATCATACCATCCTGCAGTAGGACGGTGCTGAATACACAATATTCATTTGTCCTTTAAATAATTCATGTTATAGGTCTATTAGCAGCCGAATAATTCTGTTACTATCAGTGTGGCATACGGCAAGATGAGCCGGGCAACCGCAGTCTGCCGTCTGAGTCGCACGCGCTAAGCACTTAGACAAAGCGATGTCTCTATGACCAAGTAGCCAGAGACATGATGAAGGACCCTCACCTGTCACATCATCAGCATCGATGTAGTTATTTCCACTGATTTACAGCATCAGTCTGTCTGATATAGTCTTACAGACATGAACACCACGTCTACAGTACTCCCGTGTGTAATGCTGAAGATGGATACGCCGGCACTGCTGGAGGATTATTCAGATTATATCAGGAAAGAACGCGTTTTTAAAAACCATGAAGCCTGCGGCTGATATCAGACTCCCTGAGCAGCACTTTTATGTTTGTCCTGAACTGGACCGCCGTCTCGCTGCATCAGCTGTTGAGCGCACATGTGGAGCGGCTCCTGAACGGTGGAGATGCCAAGAGAAGATGCCAGGAGAAGATGCTGCACTGTTCCAGCAAGTTGTGGAATAATCGTGGCTGTGATGTTCTGCACATTCCCTCCACCTCCACTCCACGCCATCCAGAGCAGATTCTCCTGTCGGCTTTATTGTTAATGAAGCGAGGAGCATCTCTCCTGTTCATCGGCTTTCTGCTGCGCAGATTCTAACTTTTACTTTCCGTTATACATGGATATAACTTTGTACTTCGTTATGAGCCTATTTTTTTTTATTGTTGTGTAATTGATTTATTTATTCAGTGAAGGTTATTCTATTGTAATTCCTCTGTATATGTTTGACATTTGATGTCTCAGTACTTCCCTAGTGTGTGGAAATACTGAGAGTTTTATGGGCGGCTTTATTTGAGAGTCTTCCATTTGGAAAGGTGTGGATGCATAAAGTCACCCTGATGCGAATCAAAGACTTGGGCCTCATTTATAAAGCTTGCTTACGCACAAAACCGGGCTAGGAAGTGCGTAAGCGTGAAAGTTTCACAAAAGCTCAACCTAGTCTCACTTCCAGTCCCAAAAAAGATCTCAATCATCTCTTAAATAATTCTCAGAATGTCTGCATTAAGTCTCAAATAAGACGATTTCTCCTGGTGAATTTCTGGTGCAACAAAAGAGACATTCATGAGAACGATTTGAAAGCTGAATAAAGCTGGGATGAGATCTCCTTTTTGTCTCCTAAGATGCAAAAGAGATTGAGCCCCGTGCAGGCTCTCCGTATGTCCTGTCACTCTCAAACATTTAATTCCCCCTTCATATCAAATTATTGTCATAGATTGACTTTGCAGGATTCAAACCAGCAGCGTTATTTATGCTGCATGTGAGCTGAAACTATAAGAACCTTTCAAATAAATAAAAAGGTCCGTAAGCAAACTTGTATGTTAAATCAACATTTCATCAAGTTTTCTCTCACTATCATCTTCCTCTACCCAATGATCATCAGGGTGATACATTTACCGCATTAACACACATATTCTGACAACGTGCAGCAGTCAGACTGACTGATCTAAGCATATTAATACCGTGGTGACACTCGTGCGTAATGCTGCGCATGGATGCATCGGTGCTGCTGGAGGACCTACAGATGGGAGAATTAGAAGGGAACGCGGTTTCAGGGATTCACCAGGATTTCCTGGCCTGATGATGATGATGATGACTAGCTAGTAAAAAGATTTACTTTTGCAGCGCTGTGTTCTATGAACTGGACCCAGATAGACCGACCTGCTAAAACCGAGCCCACCCCGATGCATCAGCAGCCGCTGACCACAGCACGCTCCGTCATGGAGCCATCGGCCACCAAAGAGGTGGGGGTGTTTAGATGCAGGAGGGAGGGGGGTGATTGCTGCACCACACAACACAAAAAGCTGTTCTGTGTTCTGCACACAGTCGCTCTGACGCGGCGTTTCCTCCACAGCGACTTCTGGATCAGACCTCTGTTACATCATCACCGCCACAACAACCTGCTGTCACTCAGCAGACTTTAGTTTATCCGTGATTCCACTGTGACGCCCAAATAAAATGATTTTGTGAGGCTCCAACTCACCAACAAGCACCTCCACTTCAGTCTCCGAAAAACTATGTTTTATTGTCTTTTCGGTCGCCAGGATTCAGCTTTAAATGCCTCAGATCAGCTGGCTCGTTTATATGCAGAAACATCCATAAGGTGTTTTGCATTGACCATTTATGGTAGAATGTGGGCATGTGGGGGGCGGAATATGAGCCAAATTCACCTGCGAAAACTTCCAGGAAGAGTGTGATTTATAAAGGGGAAATTGCTTGAATCTGTGCGTACGCGCGGTTTTATAAATCTGAATACTTTTTGGCGTATGCAAACTTGGTTTTGGGCGTACGTACACTTTTAGTAAAGATCCTACGCAAAGTTTTATAAATGAGGCCCCTGAACTCTGGTCCACCTACAAAAGTAGTTCTCAGTTCACTTCAAGTAAACTAAATACAGAACATGGACTACAACACAAAGGGGCATTGTAGGTAAACAACAAAAACCTAGAGAGGGACCCAACTGCAGTCACGGTACGTCACCATATATCCAATCCAAGCCGGAAATCCCAATCAGAAGTTTCTTTTTTATTTTTTTTCATGTAACTTACTAAAATCTAACCTTACCCCTGACCCTTCTCCTAACCCTAACCACCCGACTACACCATACACATCTGTTTGCAAGCCACAGATCGTTACTCTTGGTGGTATTTAACTAACTTCCGCATGAGACTTCCTGTATGGATTGGATGTATGGCGGCTCCCTTGTCGGTCATCGTAACTGCAGTTAGGTTCTCTTGAAAACCTAGGCATGTGCAGGATGACGGGCGACTCTGGCATGAAAACATGGCTCACAGTCAGATGTGTAAAAACTCAGTAAAGGTTGTGATGGAAATTTGATCAACTCGAGACTGTAAGGATCTGATACAGCTCCAGGTTTTATTGTCCAATAGATAGTGATCACAGTGATGCGTGTCACCACTCCTTCTTAAAGGGGCTGCACTGTTGTTTAACCAGTGTTGTATACAGCAGCATGGTCTGAACAATTAGACATAGTTCATAACAAACGACTTTTAAAAACAAACGCCGACTTTGTGCGCAGTTTCGACCAATCAATTAATTGATTAGTTGTGCACATCCCTTATGTATATATGTATAGGGATGGGTACCGAAATCGGTACTTTTATTGGTACCTACCGAACTCCGTCGGTACTACCGGGTACCGATTCACGTAAAATCAAACGGTACCATGTTTCGGTACCTAAATGCATCCTTTTCAATGTGAGGTAGTGGAGGAGTTTGTTATTTCTGTGCCGCACGTGAACGTTGCATCGCAGCATGACATCAGCAGCAGCGGCCGCGTGTTCAGTCAGAAGCTTTCCTGCTTCACTTCTCTAAAACATCAAGTTCGCTGCATTATTTGTGATGCCAGCGGCGGGAACACGTCTGATCTGAAGAAGCAGCTGATTTAACACAATATTCTTTTCAAAGCTCCGTTCCCGTCGCGTCATCCGCAGCCCGCAGAAAAAAAGAGGGAGAAGTCCGTCAGCGCCTCGGCGGCTGAACAGATGTAATCGGGGGCAGATAATAACCAGCAGGGTTCACAAACTGCCGCTCAAGAACTTAATACGATGTGAATTTTTACTGAGTTCAGCATCAACCAAGACAGTAAACCAGCTCTGGAGCGACGCGCATGTCACGTCTCTCTCTCCCTCCCTCTGTCGCGTCCCACATCTTTATTAAACTCTTCATCACAGCGGAGTTTCCGCACGCGAGTGCACCAGCCACCATACTTACATCTGATAAATAAGAGTCTGCGTCTCTGAAACAGCTTGTATGGTTTAACCAGCACGGCGGAAACTGTCTGCATCAAGTTAGTAACCTGATCCCTGCAGCAGGATTACAGCCTCCAGACCTGCGCAAAACGCCGCCACAAAATCAGTTTAGTGTCGAAGAATATTCCGTCTTTTTTCTCATTAAATTATTCTGTCATTATTGTTATTTTGTCTGGAACAAACTCCCAGAAAGTCTCAGATCAGCTGAAACACTTAGTTTGTTTAAATCCAGGTTAAAGACCCACCTGTTCTCAGCTGCATTCACACATAGATTTTACTCTAAAGTTCAAATCTGCACGGCTCTATGCTCTCTTTTTAATCATAAATATTTTAATTTTTTTATCATTTTAAAATCATACTTGTACTTTTTTGTTCTTAATCATTTTCTCTTTTACACCCCGCTGCAATGCTTGGTTTATCTAAAGCACTTTGCATTTTCTTGTAGGCTACATGAAATGTGCTGTATAAAAAAAACTTGCCTTGCCATTAAGTTTCCCTGTTACCAGACGCTCTGACATCATAGAGAAACAGCTGGATTTTGCTTTAATATATTATTTAAAAAAATTCTATGTTGAGAATGAGAAATAAATCTGTTATTGCCATATAAACACACAGAAAAGTACCGAAAACTGGTACCGTTTGGTACCGGTACCGATTCGCAGGTATCGAAAGTTGGTACCGTATCGATTCAAATGTGAAAGGTACCCATCCCTATATATGTATGAACTATACAATGCTTTCACATTTTTTAATAAACAAATCTCTATATATATTCATCTATCTATATGTCTATATATTTATTTAAAAATGTAAACGCATTCTAGTTTTCAATTATAACTGAATAAATTGGCTATATTTAGTTGTTTTATACACTTATCTCGTGTTAGATTAGTGTAAAATAATAATAAAGAAAAATCTCTAAAATTAACAACGGAAAAACACAGAAAATGGGAAAAATTAAACAGAATTTTAGAAAAAAACAAAATGGAATTTATAGGGCGGCTCTACCTAAAGATTCCCACCCTGTAGACCAGGAGCGGGCAACTCCGGTCCTCCTGCAGGTACGAGGAGTTACCCAGTGGTGACACACCTTGTGTGATCAGAGTGCAGATCTTGAAATCAAGATCGATTAGAGTCAGTTGTGTTGAAGCAGGGAAACTCCTAATACCTGCAGGATGCCGGCCCTCGAGGACCGGAGTTGCCCACCCCTGCTATAGACAGATTAACAGAAGCGCACAAGTAAACAGACAACAGGTAAAAAGACAAGTCAACAAGTGAACAAGCAGCCATCTTACATTCTCCGGCAGAGCCTTCACCAGTTCGCTGTGAGCCATCGGTCTGATTGACAGCTGATGAATAATTTCTCTTCTGACTTCATCAAACGGCTCCACATGACCAACTCCAGCCACATACCGCTCACCTGCAACACACACACACACACACACACGTTAGATCCGCCAGCCTTTCAGCTGTGTGACCTACGACCGACCTTTTGGTGTAGCAGAGATGGACTCACCAACGACCATGATGATGAGGTGAAGCATCTCCTCAATCAGAGTGTTCTGCTGGACCAGGTCCTGCGAAACAACATCAGAGGTTAAAGGTCACGGCCTCATCATCTCCTGTCATCAATTCACCAACAGACAGCTGGTCCTGAGAGCCAGCAGAACCAGATGTCCATCGGTAGAGTCACTTAAACCAAACTACAGTAAATGAAGACCTGACAGGGAGAACAGAGGCTGCAGAAGCTTTAGAGAACTGTTAGAGGTCCAGTAGAACCAGTTCTGACCTTGTTGGCCTCCCTGTATCGCTTCCTGATGTCCGAGGAGCTGAAAATGTGAAACAGTTCAAACCGGCTCAGAACGATCATCAGGAAGTGGTTCGGGTCCATCATGGACGCCCCCGCCTGCATCACAGCATAAACACAAACACCCATCAGTGGAGAATCGGTCCAGGTCCCGGACACCAGCAAAACCCAGCAGAGTCCAGCAGAGTCCAGTAAAGGTCAGATATCAGTGGTCCTGCTGTACCTGCAGCATGATGATGTCCTTGTCAAACATCTCCACTCTGCACTTGACGTTGTGGTAATAATAGATCTGAAGCAGAAAACAAACAGTAAACAACAACAATAACAACAACAACGTTGCTGAAGCCAAAGTTCTGATCGGCAGGTCCAGACTCACCTGGTTGATCAGAGAGAATCCGTTCCTCCTCCACATCCCAGCATGCACCTGGGCACAGAGCACCAGGCAACGGAGGGGCAGCTCGATCAGGAGGTGGGGACTGAGTTCCCCCTGAGGACACATGATGAGGACAGCATGATCAGAACAGATGAGGACACATGATGAGGACACATGAAGGACAGATGGTGAGGACACATGATGAAGACACATGAAGGACAGATGGTGAGGACACATGACACATGAAGGACAGATGATGAGGACACATGATGAAGACACAAAGGACAGATGAGAGGACACATGATGAAGGACAGATGATGAGGACACATGATGAAGACACATGAAGGACAGATGGTGAGGACACATGATGAAGACACATGAAGGACAGATGATGAGGACACATGATGAAGACACATGAAGGACAGATGGTGAGGACACATGATGAAGACACATGAAGGACAGATAATGAGGACACATAATAAAGACACATGAAGGACAGATGGTGAGGACACATGATGAAGACACATGAAGGACAGATGATGAGGACACATGATGAAGACACATGAAGGACAGATGATGAGGACACATGATGAAGACACATGAAGGACAGATAAGGGGACACATGATGAAGACACATGAAGGACAGATGATGAGGACACATGATAAAGACACATGAAGGACAGATGATGAGGACACATGACACATGAAGGACAGATAATGAGGACACATGATGAAGACACATGAAGGACAGATGGTGAGGACACATGATGAAGACACATGAAGGACAAATAATGAGGACACATGATAAAGACACATGAAGGACAGATGATGAGGACACATGATGAAGACACATGAAGGACAGATAATGAGGACACAAGATGAACAGATGATGAGGATCGATGACTAGAACAGATGATGGACACACGATAAAGACATATGATGAAGGACAGATGATGAGGACACACTGATCAATGGATGCGGCTGATCTGAAACAGGAACCTGATGTATTGATCGGTTTGAGTCTGATCGGTGGATCAGAGTCTTCGAGTGAGAACTTATTGATGAGCTGGTCTGGACTCGTGTTTTCTCTGATTAATAGTTTCAGGTCGATGGAAAGTGTCCAACGATCAATAACCCGACTTGTGTGAAGCTGGTTGTGTTACTCACCAGTGGGAGCTGCTCGGGGAAGCGAGACGCCACCTCCGTCCTGCTGAGGAGAACGTGGAGCCCTGAGGAGGAGGAGAGACGATGATGAGGATGAAGGTGTGCTGCAGACTCATTGGTGCTCGTGCAGCAGGTGTGTGTTTACCTGCCAGGAGGCGGCAGACCGGCAGGTGGATGGACACTTTGTCCTGAGACACCTGATACCTGAACGTGTCCACACAGTGACCCGCCAGACTCAGGCTGATTGGCTGCTCGCCGTCAGGGAGGCTGCTGTGACAGTGACTGAGCGCGCTCAGACACATCTTGTAGGCTTCGATCAGCACGTGCTCCTAAACACAGAAGAAGAGTCAGTCATCAGCTGGAGACCAGTTCTGGGACGTGACAGAAGCTCTGCGGTGCTCGAGTCGGCTCACGTCGGTGGAGCACCACTCCTGGATCATGGAGATGATGTGCGTCAGCTTCATCTGCAGGGTGAACGCTGCTTCCCACTCCGGCTCCATCTCGATGTGCTGACCCACCTGTCTCACCACGGGGTCCATTCCCTGAGACAGAGACAGGTTGAGATGGAGACCGGCTCACCTGAGCAGGTGGACTTCCTGCAGGGACTCTTGAGTTACCTGCATACACTTGAGCAGCTCCAGAAAAGCATCAAAACCTTCCAGAAATTTGGTTCTGAGCTGATGGCTCCAGTCAGAAGGAGGGCTGATGAGGATGAACCTGCAGACACCACCACTGGTTACACTGGGAGAACTCGCATACGGGTCCAAACTGAACCGAGTGTCAAACTGGTCCTCACTTGAGATCTCCGATGAGACTCTGGACCCGTCCAAACTTGAAGGCTTGCTGGGCTGTGTAGCGGTCGAACTGGAAGCGTCCTTGAAGGTCTCTGTGACGCAGATGGTCCACGAAGGTCCTGACGATGGTGGTCATCAAGTTCTCCTCCACCATCAGCATGCGGCCCTGCAGCGCCAACACACACGCAAACGCACACAAACACACACACACACACAGTTGGGTTTCTGTCTCTCAAATTCAGACCTCTGAGGAATGCAGAGACGTCCTCATGAATATGGTTAAATCTGACCTGTCACAGGTTCGTGAAGCCATTCAGACGTGTTTATCAAAGTTTACAAATTCCCATCGATTCTGTTTGAAGAGCTTCTGCATTTTGAGTTAAAACTCGGGCTGTCAGTTTAATCACTTAATTATCTTATTTAATTACACTGCAAATTAATGCATTAAGAAAAATAACCGTGATTAATTCAGAGTGCCAATTCAATGCACGAGCTTTTTAAATTTGGCCACTGGTAGCGGTAATGTACCTAAAGCTGTTTGCCAACCACCAATAAACACCATAAGAAGAAAAAGGAAGATGTGTCAATGAGTCACTGTACAGAACTTCATAGCTGTGTTGGAGCAGGGCTGCATGGAAAACTTAAAGAACTGCAGCTTTTGAGGACCATTGTTCCCCACAACTGCTTTAGCAGATATGAGATTAAAATGTGATTAATTTGATTAATTAATCACAAATCATGTAATTCATTTTTTTGATCGCCTGACAGCCCTAGTTAAAACTTATTTAATGAAGTTAATATTTGATTATCAGATATTGTTCAGGGAAGATCTAACCATAATCATTAAATACTGACTGATGATCCAACCTGCAGCAGGGGGGCCCAGCCAGTTCCAGAGCTAGCCGGCGGCTGCTTTGGGTCTAGCTTTCAGAAGGGCGTGTGTGTGTGGTTAAATAAAAGATCAACCAGAACCAAGTTCTGCTGCATGTTTGCTTGATTTGCTTGATCACAGAGGTCATACTCCAGAGTTCTGGATTAGTTCTGGTTCACAGGGAAAATTTCCCACATTCAAGACATGCTGGATTCAACTGTGTGACTCATTTTGACCCAGTCAGGCATCCAAAGTAAACGAACACTGTTTACTTCGGATGTCCGATGCCAGGCTGGGTCAAAATCAGTCAAATTTTAAAAGGAGTAGTACCCCACACAATGATGTGCCTTCATTTCCATAATTTACTCCAAACAACATCATTTAGTATATTTTTATAGCCTAAACAGTAGAACATCTAGCGGCCACAAAGTGCGCCCTTGCGAGTTCACAACACTACGGAGGCTGCGGCATTCAGCACCTACTCTGCCGATAATGCAAGCGTAGAAGAAGAAATTTGCTGTTTATATTGTGCTAAGAGCGAATGAGCTGCGAACAAACCGGGACAAACATAAGAGGGGTTGGCTAGGCTACTGATTTAAAACAAAGAAAGAAATAAAAAGAGAACGCGCCATCTCGTCTCCCGCGGCTTCCGTAGTGTCATGAACTCGCAGGGGCACGTTCTGCAGCAGCTAGATGTTCTACTGTTTGAGCTATAAAAACATACTAAATGACGTCGTTTGTAGTAAATTGTAGACACTACCCACTCAGGACACTTGGATTACATTGGAGAGCAGAATGGAGGAATATTGCCAAGTTTTTGTGGACTTTTATGGATTTTTTTGTTTCAAGTCCTGGTGAACTCCATTACATGATCTCTGGCTGCATTTGAGATATTAAAGGGCTCCAGAGTCTTGCTCAGCATAAGGGTGAGTAAAAAATGGAGGACCATCATTCTGTGGGTGTACTATTCCTTTAAATGGGTTCTGGTCACCAGCCACAATCTTTAGATGACTTTATGATCACGACTCACTGTGGGATCAATGACTATGAAAAGCAGTAAAAACCTGCAGAAATAAAACGCATCGTTCCATCTGGTCTCAGTTTAGAGAAAACAACTGGGCCATTTGCGATGCTCAGGCCAACCCGGACAATCAGTTATGTCGTGTATGATGTCATATCATCGTACCGATTATGTCAAATAAGAAGCAATGCCATTGTTAGCCATGTCATGTATGTCCTACTGATGATGTCATACTGATCTCAGGTAAGATGTCATACTGATGACACCCACGCATGACATACAGATGTTTTGATGTTATGAATAACATCATTATAATGATGTCATACCAATGACAATATAATGATGATTATATAATGTGTGATGCCAATAACATTAAGTCATACAAATTCGATCCCTGTATCAGTATGACATCATCAGTGATGCCAATAAGATGTCATACTGCTACTGTCAGTGGCCATGACCGATATGTTTTCGTATTGATGATGTCAGCTATAATGTCGTACTGATGACGTCCCGTAATGTCAGGGAAGAAGCCATACTGATGATGTCATACTGGTGTTGTCGTATATATCATACTTGTGATAACATGTATTAGGGCATACTGATTATCACATGTATGATGTCATACCAATACTGTTGTACATATAACATTGATGATGTCATACGGGTGTCACACCGGTGATGTCAGGAAAGATGTCACACCGAAGTCATGTATGTCACATTGATGTTATGTAGGTCATAATGACATGTCATATGATGTTATATCTACAATTATCAGTACGACACATGATGGGTCATACCGATATCATGTATGCCAACATAAGGCGCTTTCGGACTGTAAGAACCTTTGGAGTTCCTACAGTATAACCTTTTCGGGAACCAGGACGTTTTTTGCGCACTCGGACATACAGGAACTAGGAACCTTAGACCTCAGTTCCTAGAAACTTTTAGCTCCTACTCCAAGGCAGGTTTTTTAGGGTTCCATAGGATCTGAAATACATAGATGTTTGGTGATTGCTAGAACTGGAAAGCCACGCCCCTTGTGTGATCTCCGCTTCTTCCAGCCCCGCCATATTTAAAAAGTCTCACAGCTGTTTACCTGTTTACCGAGATCGTAATAACAACAAGAACTATTACAATAGGAGTGTACCAATTCATTATTAAATCCATCACAATGGTACACGTCCCGAATTGATGACTATTTTGAAATGTCCAAAAGCAATTATTTTCATACGAATTTAATGACCCAAATACAGCTGCAAAGTGTGGCAGTAGAATCTGCGGCTGCCGCCCGGACACTTTAGTGGACGGACCGTTCACTAAAGTGTCCGGGCGCTTCAGCAAAAGGTAAACAAGGGAAAGGGAGGGAAAGCTGATAAATTAGCTTTTACGATAGCTTATGAAGAGATGGAAAACCCAAATACAGTTGCAAATTGTGTCAGTACAATCTGCGCCACTTTAGTGAACGAACCCCGGTCCGTCCACTAAAGTGTCTGGGTGGACTTCAATGAAAGGTAAACACGATGTGAGTAGGGCAGCTTTCCAACCGGGGGCTGTTCCATTACATGATACAAATGACCGTGATGAAGGAAAGCTGGTAAGCTAGTTTTTATAATAACTTTGAATAAAAGAGATGAGAAACCTGTTTTGTATCAGATCTGCTGCGGCATAAATTTGTCTCTGTCGCAGCGATTGCATCACACATGGTCCCCAACAAGGTCCTCCATCATGTGCGAATGCACACTGAAGGCGAAGGGTCGTTCTTATAACTAAACTTCGGACGCGTAGTTATAAGAACTGCGTTCTTAGAACCTCTCTGTCCGAATGCGCCTATCTGATGTAATCAGTGACATCATTATAAGATGTACTGATGTCAGGGGTCATACTGATAATGTCATGCATGATGCCGCACTGATCTCATGTATGATGTTATACTTATCATAATCAGCATGACATGTATACTGATTATACATTAGGTCATACTGGTACTATGTGTGACAACATATTGATGTCATGTTGATGTCATAACACAAAAGAGATGTCATAATTATGATTGTCATGTATGATGTCATAAACAAAATGTCAGTGATGTCAGGTAAGATGCCATATGGATGATGTCAAGTATGATTTCAGAGATCGTGACAAGTATGAGATCGTAGTGATGATGTCATCTATAATGTCGTACTGATGACACCCAGATAATGTCAGGTATGACGTCATACTAATGATGTCATCGTGATTGTGTCTCTGCTGCATCGTCTCGTCCAGCAGGAACTCACCAGTGACGGGACGGTGAACATTTGCACTGACAGGTCAGTGATGGAGAACTCACGGTCGTGGTCGTCTTTCACGTAGTCGCTCTGCAAGCGCTCATAGTTCTACCAGCAGGGGGAGACAGAAAGACAGAGGTGTGTGGAGGTGCAGAGAGGAGGAGGAGGAGTACTCACCATGGTGGGGACGGTGAAGAGCTGGACAGACAGTGAGGTCACTGACACCACTCGCTCGTGGTTGTCCTCCATAAAATCTGTCTGGAGGCGTCTGTAGTTCTAAAGGAGGGATGACATTTCACCTCTGGGTCAGAGGTCACTGCTGCCCGGCTGACACCCGACCAAACCCCCCACCCATATACAGACAGTCAACCTGAGCCCCACCCCCAACCCCATACCCAGCCCGTCTCATTTCTGGAACAAACAGGTGTCGCACCTGCCTGCTCACACCGGAAAACAGAGCCAGGAAGACGACTTCAGCTGCTGCTGTGCCTGCAGGTCAGAACCCAGCTGCGGTAGAACCAGGTACCAAACCCAAACCCTTTTCCACTAGCACCTACTTAGCCCACCCTGCTTGGCTCGACCCGGCCCAGGTGGTTTCCCATTACCATCTGAGAAACGCAGATGTGGGTGTGGTCTGGTTTTTCTTTTTAATTCTGGAGAGGGGGGGCGGGCACCGTAAGTCCTTGGGTGGGGTGTTGCTATCTGCTGTGGTGACATCACTGATGACTCATCTGGGGAAGCCACTCCCTCGCCGATCAGTGACCTTTCCAGTCTGTAGATGTCACGTTTTCAGCCCCACTCAGCCCTGCTTGGAACCTCAGCAGAGTAGGTACGATTTCAGGAAAAAAATCTAATCGCGATTTTTCTGGGCAATACTGCGATTTCGATTTGATTCACGATTTTCTTCAAATCAAGCTTCAGTACAATATTTACAATGTACAATAACATTTATAAACATGACAGAAAACTCCATTGTATCATCAAAACATTAAAAGCTATGACTCTGAATCAATGATGACAGTTAAAGGTGAGATTTACTCACTTTCAAATGCATTTATTAAAAAAATGCTTGTACATTCACTGGAACTCCGGGATTTTCAGATTCCCTGCAGTCCTCCCTCTACCACAGTTAATCACCCCACTTACTGCCTTTTTCAAATCAGGTAATCTGCATGTTGCTTTACACACTTAAATTTCCAGTGTAAAAAAAAGACATTGTGCTATTTTTAATATTTTAACTATTCCTCATCACAATGCACTGAAAAATCTACAAATAAGAAATCAATATATTTTCCTTTTTACAGTTCTTGTATGTAGGTTACGTTAAGTGAAACATACAAACCAGGGAATTTATCATGGATTCATATGTGCAGTGAAATGTAATTAAGTTGTAAAATAAATCTAAACAAACATCAGGTTTTACATTCAACTTCATTTTCATGTCATTCTGTCACCTGAACTTGAGGTGAAGAAGACTACATCATCAATGATCAGGTGCTTTTACCCTGATTGTTTTTATCAGGTTGCATTTCTGACGTTTGGACGCACATTTTTGGCCACAACATTTTTGTCCGCTTGACAAGCAGCAGCAACAACTTTCCTCCTGTTTCTGGACTTAACTGTGCGGCTTAACTAATGTCCCAGATAACAAGGACAGAGTTTCTGTGTGCTGCCCCGGTTCGCCTCGTTCACGAAGCAAGTCCAGCTGATTATTCGTCTCCTTTTACTGAGATCCGCCTAAATACGGATCATAAATTTTCTTGCCCGCATCGCGCTCGTGTCCACAGCGCAAAGCCCAAAATCTTATAGGTTAAAAGAAAACTGGTTGGAATTCAGTCGCGCTTTTATTCCCATTAAAATGATTTGATCTGATTTTACAGATCAGACGGCATTTTTCACTAGACTGTCTGATCAGCTGATCACTGCTGGCGACTTAACTGCTGAGTCATGAAATATGACGGCGCAGACAGTTCAAGAATACATTTTACTGAACATTAATTCCCTCATTTCACGAAGCGGATCAACAAACAGAAAGAGGCAGCAGAGGTCTGCAGCCTCTCTCCAACAACGGAACGGACAGTTAGAAACTGGATGAAGTTCTACCGAAGCCGTTATCTAGTGTAAAGATTACACAGCAGGAGATGCCCATCCCAGCCCTGATGCTGATTGGTTAGCTGACCTGTCCATGGGTAACATTCTGCTTCTGATTGGTACAGAGACGGCATGTAGCGCGTGTGTACAACAGTGGACAGAGCAGATCCTGGGTCAGTCAGGAGCTGGAAAAGCCGCAGCTTTGGCGATCACGTGATCGCGTGGTCTGAAATCGCAATTTCGATCTTAAAACGATAAATCGTTCAGCCCTAGTAGGTACCATAAAAGTATCTACACAGCCCGGAAAACTCCCAGTGTAAAACCCCACAAACCGAGTAGAGGCGAGGCGAGCCGAGCTGAGTAGGTGCTAATGGAAAAGGAGCATAATACAGCCTCCTCAGAATCAAACCATGGACCAACAACAGTCACCCAAAACATCAAAAACAATATTAACAGAGACTGCCTGCATCTCAAGAGGTAGACGGTTGTCCATCAACTGGAAGGTTGCTGGTTCAGCGCTGAAATACCGCCCCACAGAAAGAGGCTACAGCCAGATCCAAAGCGACCCACTGATTGCCATTTTTGGAGTTCCAGCAGCCACGCTGCTTTTGTCGTTCTGTTCCCTTCTTGCAAGACGCTGTATTTTACTCATCTGGAAATCTCCTACACCTCCATCTACATCACAATGGCTTAACACTGGAAGAACATTTCTGAGGGGAGGAAAAAATTTATTAACAGTGAAGGGTAACTCAGCAAAATTTACCCGCAAATGGAGACACTTTCTGGAGTACCTCACATCTTTACCTTCATAATAGTAGGACAATGTAAGTAACCCACCATGTCACTAAGTTAAGAAGATATGTACAATATTTTTTGAGATAGAATAAGGAAGAGAAGCAGTAAAAATTGCTGGGTTTATTCCAAGAATAAACTAATTAATGTAACAAAGGTAACAATGTTTAAATTATTGTTAACTAGGCTGGCATACTGATATATTGGCATGTTAACTAACAAGTCTAACATTATTTGCAAACGTTACACAACTTACACGGTTTGTTTGGAAAAAACTGTGCTTTTTTTTTGCCTCTTTCTGGTTTGCTGAACATTATTCTTACACACATCGTTCAGCAGCACATCTCCAGTCGTACATCTGCATTAGCATGTGTATGCTCATGGTGTGTTCAAAGACGGCTTGGGAAAACACGTTACTGCATGCTAATAACGGGTTTAACCGGCTGAAAAAAGTGTGGGGGACAGAGGGGACAGATAGGGAAAGTGGGGGGGGGGACATGTCCCACAAGTACCCGGGTCCGTTACACCCATGGAAGGGAATGTATTAATGATAATCACAATAAACATCAGGATCCTACCACAGACCGACACCACCTGAACCAAGCCTCACCTGTCCTGATCCGATCGACCCTCCAGGTGCTTCAGTAATCCAGACACCATTTTTCTGACAGCATAAACACACCTGAGAGCTTCGAGCGGGTGAGATGAACACAATACTGTGTCATGAAGAACTTTCCAGACTATCCCTGCAGCTTTCTGGCCTCAGTGGGCAGAACCAAGTGCTGCAGCTGGTATTAACCTCAAACAGGTGACAGCACACCTGAGCTGCCGCTAATCATTCAGTTTATGGACCAAAACAGAATTTGTACTTTTAGCTTCTGTTAACTTCACACAGAACCAACAGCACCCTGGATCGGGTCGACTTCCAGACTTCCAGAACAACGGTGTGCGTCAGCTGACTGTTGGTTCCAAGACATCTGGACAAACTAAACTTGTAGCTCAGTAAACGGTTCATGTCAGGATGTATTTTTGGTAGGGGTGTCCCGATACCGATGCCAGCATCGATACTCGCTCTGATACTGACCTATTTTGCTGTACTTGTACTGGTGAAACAGTCACAACAGCACCCGATACCGGACGTCACAGGACTCGCTGTGTTTAAGCCGCCATGCTGGCGAAAAATACTCTTCAATATGAGCAGCGGCGGCTTTGAGTTTACTTTTTTTTCTTTTTTAATTCCAAGACACTTTCCATTTACGAGGATAGAAAATATATCTGACCCGTATCATGTCCCTGGGATACTTTTCAAAACGTTGGTGGCGGTCGGAGCGAAGCTTTTTTCCTCTCTCCATCGCTCCCATCAGACCTGGTGCCCCCACATACATATATATACGTACAGTTTCAGACATTTCATTCAGGATTCACTTTGTCATGGTAAGTTTACTGCCAATTCTGTTTCCTACGCTTTCCAAGTGTATGTTTGTTAAGCGGTTTGAATTTGTAAATAAGTTTGAACATGTAAAATTATGACAATGCTAAAATACAGCAGACCGCAGTTTAGAAGCTTCTAATGACTTATTGCAAGTTTCTGCTTTGACAAGGTAGTTAATGTCGTAGTAAGCTGGCAGCAACATGCCCGCATCACACCTGAGCAGAGATGCTTCTCTTCATTTAAAACAACCCCCCTCCCCCAAAAAAGAAACGCATCTCATTTATCCCCATTAATGAGGTACTCGGATAGGTACTCTGTATCGGCAAGTACTCAAATGCAAGTACTAGTCCAACAGAACTCTTCGGATACAAACGCATCCTAAAACTGCAGATAAATCTAAACCTTACAGACCAGCTGACCTGCATTGGTTACCGTGGTGACGGGAAACATGGCAACACAGGAAACACAGTTTAACTTCCAGGTTTAGATGGAGACAAATGCAAGGATCTGATCTGATGAAAACGATCACTGATCAGCTGTATTGATCAGCGTGCAACAGGTGGGTTACCTTGGCGAACTGGATGGCAAACAGCTTCTTGTACTTGAGGTCCATGAGGAGGCTGTTCATGAGCAGCTGGTGGTAGATGTTCCTCGCTCCTGCAGACACACACAGGTGATTAGGGATGTCAAATCCGTCCACTCTTCAGATCATTCGATCGTGGCCACTGTGAACCGCCGATAGACGATCCGCCGTGCACAGTTACGCCATCATCATCATAATCTTAAAAAAAAAAAAAAACTTGCCCGGTTGTTCTGTGCCACATCTGCCTGACCCTCCTCTTGGCAAATAAATTTCACTATATGCTCCTTGTTTGAAGCGACAACTATGTTGGCAGCTGTAAGCAGTCACTTATTTACTTGGTCTGTGTGAGATAGAAGTGTCTGTGGCTCAGAATTTAATTTAATTTTAGTTTGGTTATTTGTGATGAGTATTTCATTTATACTGATGTCTCGATTTAATTAAGTTATTGTTCAAATAAATGTGTGAATTATTTCTTTTGTGACTAAAAAGAAAGATAATATAGCAAACTAAAGTACTTGTGGCGCAGGGAGTGTTTGGTAAACAAGCAAGAAGATTAATCCGTTTCCATGCGTGAGCAGACAGAGTTACTCCTGTATACATGATAACTGAAATTAGCTGGAATATCCTGACCCAAACCGCCATGCACGAAAAACGTCAGTTAATGAACAATCTAGAGCCACTGCAGCCAAGCCAGCCAAGTTTCAGAATTGCAGCTGAAATAACGCCGGTTGTTTTGACTGCAGATCCGTGAGAGGCGGCTGGACTGCAGTCCGGAGCCGATAGCAATGCTTTGCTGGGACTGTTGTGCTGGTACTGACCCACCAGCAGTACTTGACACTATTGCGGGTCATAGAAGGAGAGAACGTGTGGTGGAAAAGAGGAATGGAGCTGGAGCTGTGCGCCACAAACATCCACGCTTCCCCTTTCCACCAGAGCCCCCGGACACTTAAGACAAAGGTGCGCAGTCAGGTGGGAACAGGTTGTAATGATGAAATTCACTGACTCCGGCCAGCGTGACAATTTTCCTGTCACGCCTTCACCAAACTTTTTCAGATAAGTGATGGAGCCCCACGAAGTAACTGTTTGCACACCAGTTCCTTTCAGAATGAGTGTTGCCATGGTGATATATAAACTAGCAAGCTGTGCGGAGTACCGTCTGATCGCTGGTACAAAGTACTCTCTGTAGTTTACTCAAAAGACCAAGAATCCTTGTGAATATAACATGTACAGAGCACAATAATATTCCTTTCAATGGAGATGAAGAACAGAGACAGAGAGCCTGCGTCCGCGGCGAGCACCTCCGAAAAAGTGAGAAGGAAAAAGAGACAACACGATGTAACTAAGAGTTTAATATTCACTCCTCAGCTGCGCATATCAAAGGGTTGTTTCTGCAGACATGGTGCTCCACAAGAAACATTTTAAGCAGCCTACGCAGTACAGCGCAGTTTAGAGATTATTTCTTCAACATCATATGGCAGTGAATGAATTAAATGAATGAAGATCGCCATTTGAAAAAGATCATGATCACAGATAGACGATCCGATCAAAAATTACTCCATCCCTACAGGTGATGTCTGGACGACCTGTGGAGATTTACAACTCGGTGGGGAAGGGGGGGGGGTTGTCTCAGGTGGGCTGACACTCACCTTTCCACATCTTGGAGTCGTTGAGCATCAGCCGGTCCACCAGCGAGGAGTTCTCTCCTTCTGGACCTTTCTGCAGGCCCACCTGGCACAGGATCCTCCTCAGACCATCTGAAACAGTCACACAGCTACTACAGCAGACAAACACACTCGTACACACAGACAGAGGGGATTGTGGGTAATGTAGTCCAAACATACCTGAATACTGAATGATCTGTCCCAACCAGCTCAAAACCTTCAGAGCGAAACACTGATGAGCCACAACAGATGAGTGCATCACCTGGACCCGGAGAGGCTTCGACTGGCGGCTGGTGTTCCTCTGAGGAGGGGGGGATAGACACCGGGGGGGTCAGAGCTTATATACACGAAAACCTCAATGAATGGATTCAGGACCTGGTCTAGGGATCAGGTCAGGAGGATCAACTCACCACGATGACGGATTTGGCCTGTTCACAGAACTGAAAGTCTCCGTATCGGACCGATTTCCTGCCCTGAAAGGACACACACAAACACACACCAGCTGGTAACATGAACTCCGTACTGTGCAGATCCAGTTCTGATCGGGTTCTGATCGGGTACTGACGTCTCTGTCGACGGTGGTGGCGAAGCTGACGGCTTCCTTCTGGCTGCAGTTCACGGCCTTCTGTAGCGTGTAGATCACCTGCTCATACGTGTGGACTTCATCATTGAACAACATGCAGTAGTACGTGTCTCCTTTTTCCCTGAAAACACACACACACAAACACACACACAGAGTAAATCGACTCAGTAACTGAACATAAACCATCCAACATCAGTTGTAGCTTCTTTCAGATGCTTTAAAATATTTCCAGTTTTCAGGAAAATCCCTGAACAGCATTCACCCAGAATGCAGCATCATTTTTCATCTTCACATTTACCAGGCTGCAATAATCACAGCAAAAATAATCCAGTTCATATGAAGTACATGGCAAATGCATCATTTAATGTATTCTTAGACTGTAAAATGGTGCATCATGAAAAAAGCATGGGGCTAAAGGTAAAAAATGTATTTATATATGACATGTATGATCAGGACTGATGCTATCTAAAGAATTAAAGAGAAATTAACCGTCACCTGCGATCTAATGCAAGCTCAGAATGGGAGATTTCAATAGACTTAAAAGCATCTGTTGGGTTTTCTTCGCTAAGCATTTTTCTTGCTTCACCATTTCCCCTTCTATTATATTAGAGGAACTGTTCTGTGCAGCATCAACAGTCTGACGTTTACATATCTTTGTTTATTTATCCTATCTTTATCTGTGACAGACTGGTGACCTGTCCAGGGTGTACCCTGCCTCTCGTCTGATAATGGCAAGGATAGACTCCAGCAACCCCACAACCCTGAACTGGATAAGCGATACAGAAAATGAAAGAATGAATGAATGAATATTTTCCTTATTTACTCTGCAGCATGTCATTTCTCTCTGGACACAGGAAAACAGCACACTCCCGACAGCAGACAAAAAAAGGTAGCACCAGCCACCAGGTAACTCAGACATAAATGTGTTTTTAACGACTGCAGGTCTGGATCACCCCGGCATGACTAGATCACTTCTGCTTTTTAAAGCTAAGTCACAACACGTCTCAAAAGGACAGATTTGAAACTCTCTCACTTTTGGATTGAAGTTGACAGACGGCGCAGAACCAGGTATGATCATTTACATTTAACACCACAAAAATATGCAGTTTATCCAAATGTGAAAGTGGGATACAACAGTACAGCTATGATACAATCGGATGATCCTATTTGCCCAGTTTTTCGATTCAGATTGGATGACGTCTGTCAATTTTTTAACCCAAGAAGCTACAAAAGTGAAAAAATAACGTCATTTATCAGTTGAGCTAAAAAAAAAAAAAAAAAACAAACATGGAGGTGATAAACATTATGTGGTATATAAAAAGCCAAGAACGAAAGTATTTGACAACCAAAACAGGCTCAGATCCAAGAGGATTAAACTCTTCCAGCCTGGTGAAGATGGAAACATCATGTACGGCTAAACAAGCTGAATTTACCATCTTTCTAGCAACTTCTGACTCGTATGATGGCTTAAAAATTAGGGCTGAATGATTTTGGAAAAAAAATCTAATTGAGATTTTTTTGACCAATATTGAAATTGTGATTTAAAATGCGATTTTTTCATGCGCTTTCCATGCAGTATTTCACCATGACATACAGGGAAGCAATCAGTTCAGTGTAACAAAGACATGATTAAACCAATGAATCCTTCCAGAAGGCAAGAAGTTAAAGCATAACTTTCTTTTTTTTTTTCCAACCTGGACCTTATTTCTAGGATATTTTTGAGGGGGCCAAAGATCACAAAGTTTACGGCTAAGTGTTTGGAAAAAATACTGTGGCATTCAGTCCACTTTTTGTGGAGTGGAGAAGATCAATTTCGACCAAGTGTCTTTCTGCTTGGTGTTTTAATAATATAATAAATACAAACACCAAACAAAAAAGGAAAAAAGAAGCCTGTGTTTATACAGAACAGAATAGTTGCTGCTTTCCATGCAAGCTTCCCATTTCCATACCGATATGAAAACACGGGTTATAGTGCGTTCCCGTTGCCTGGGAATTCCTGTGCGGCCGACAGCAGGTGATGTAATCACCAGGTAACTCTGGCCTGCGGCAACCCAGCGCATTTTCTACCTGTCAAAAGGACGACATGTCCGGGTTAAAGAGGACGTTTCGTCACCCTATAATATGAAGCATGGATAAATATACGAATAAATATACGAGGCACGGGACAAGAGCCCCACGATACCACTGGTTTCAAAGCAGACGGGTGGATGGATTGATTAGTTTACACTGCGACGGAGCCGCAGAGGTTGAAAGTGAAATTAACGAGTTGGAGATAATTTCACCACAGATGCTTCTCAGCATTGTGGTGGAGAAAAGAGCAGTGACTCGCACCAAAGTAGGGAAACTACGGTGAGGAAGCCGGAACATGGAAGCAGCATTTTGGCTGCATGATGCACCACAGAGCACAAACGTCATGCGTCGTAGCGTGGAATCATATCCCGGCCAGAACCTGACGGCTCCGATCCTGATTATGAACAAGAAGCCGGCTGGACTTAGTTCAGTCGTCGGCGCTGGTGGAAAGCTCTGATCACTCTGATGATGCTTTAAATGTTGAGGCAAGTTTGTTGTGTTGCCACGTGAAGTAGTAATTTTTGCTTGGCAAGTTTGACACATACCCGATGCTGTTCTTTGTCATTAAACCAAAATAGTCCCACACAGCCGATGTGCTGGTTTCTCTTTGGAACTAAGAAATCTGGAGGAGTGTCGCGTTCAGTAACGGTTCTGAGCCTGACGCCGTTGCTCGGGTAACTTCAGGGAGCCGATTCTGAATACGTGCCCTCCAGCAGGGCCGCTTGCGCTGATTACTTCACGTGACCGGATGATGTGGGGAAAAATCGCACAATGGCACAATTACAAAATTGCACTGATTAAAATTCCAATTTAATCGCAAATGCGGTTAATTGTTCAGCTCTTTTAATAAGCCATCCTGTGTTCTTATTAATATCAACAGCTCTGGGTTTTTTTTGTGTGTGTGTGTGTGTGTTCTCTTTTCTTTGATCTGTATCTTAATACCGTCTATATTAATAGACTTAATCCTTTCTGGTTGGTGTATGTGAGGACAACACAAAATCGGGATTGGGAGGGTAATGAGATAAGGGTTGCTTTTTTGTTGTTGCTTCTGTTTTTACTTTTTCCTGTTTTTGTTTGTTTGTATATCTGTTTGTTCGGTTCTATTTTTGGAAGGGTGACATTGGGAGGGTGTGGGGAGGACAACTCACACGGAGTAGAAGGTGATCTGACATACTCATGTCATTGTCTTCAAGATGTGAATGAATACTACTGGATCATGTTTGATCACCTCCATCATGTGTTACCTTAAAATAAACTGATAAAAAAATTTAAACACAAAAATTAATATCAACATGTTATCTGAGACATGAACTTTAAGAATATTTCAGAGCAAATTTGCAGAGTGAAACTTTTATTGACTTCATCAGGGCGTTACAAGTTTAATTTTTTTCCGTCCTCTGTAGTTTTTTTTTCTCACAGCGCTTCAGTAATTACTGAAAAATGAGTCTGGGATGGAGTTAGGTGTTGAATGGCGTTGGGTTTCCTGGTGATTGAATATTTAGTCATGATCACGTCTGTCATATTCCCACTGTAATGAAGGTTTGAACTTGGACTTGGCCCCCCTGTCCTGACGGTTTGCTTACTTCAACTTTTTAAATCCCAATTTGATTTAAAATCAATGAATGGTTCAGGCCAGACTGTAGTCTGTGTGTGTGTGGGTTCGTACTGGGGCTCCAGTCCTGCGGGCAGCTGGTCTTCCTGGTCCCAGGTCAGCATGTCTACAGCATACTTCAGGACAATGGAGAAGATGCTGTAACCCCTGGCAACCAGGTCAGATGGCAACTGAGCTACAGGATCCTGGAAACAGAAGTTTCACACAGATGAGTCAGGTCACATTTATTTATAGAGCATATTTAAAAATAACCTCAGTTGACCAAAGTGCTGTACAGAATAAAAGAATAAATCAGAAATAAAAACAGAATAAATACACAAGCAAACACATAAAACCAAAAGTACAGATGAGACAAACCTGTGCTGCTCACCCTCACCCAGAGTCGGAGCACCGACTCAGAGTGTCCGAATCCGCAGCAGCAGAATCAGGAGTCAGCACAGTTTTTATCTGTAGTGTGTAAACGCTGAGATCAGCCAGCAGAGGGCGCCTCAGGTTTACCTGATAAACACCTGACTGACTGCCGAGTAAAACAAGTTCATGTTTGCTTCAACAGGAGAAAATAATCTGGACTCTGAAACATCTGGAGCGATGTTTGGACACATTTATGACAGACTGCCTCACGTCTTATCCTGTAACCACCACAAACATCACGTGCTCATTTTACTTTGATCCAACATTCTAACACACATCCTAACACACGGCAACTCCTCCCGGACCAGATGTGATGAAACCTCAGATCCAGATCGCATTTCCAAACCCACAAACCGTCCTGGGAAGGACAGACGGACGTCTCACCTCCTCTGAGTCTCTGCTGCCATCTGCAGGAGTGTGTTTCTCACAGTACGGACCTTTCTTCCAGGCTTCAGCATCTCCACAGTCACAGAAACCTCCGCCTCCTGACGTGGTCATCTGCAGGCAAACACACACACACACACTCATTAACAACCTGAATTAATTCATACAGCATCTTTCAAACAGAAGCCGTGTCCTAGTTTGAAATGAAGACCGACAGGTGCATGTTAGACATCCGGTGCAGCAAAGAACAACACAGACGAGAACCGTGGAACCTGTGGAATATAGAACGTGGAATATGCTGGAATTCACTCGTATGTGGTTTTCATCAACTATCTTCACTAATTTAAGAGTTTTTCAGCGTGTCCGAGCAACATGAAGCAGAGAAGCTGGATGAGTTGATGCTTTGTGACGCTGCAGCCTCCGTCTGTGTGACATCACCTGCACTAATGACATCCAGCAGAGTCCTGCACAGATCTAGTTTTACCAACCTGCACCAAGGCTGGGCGATATGGCTAAAAAAACAACATCTCTGATTTGTTCTAACCGAATCTGATTTTAATCCTATTTTGGGGGGGGGGGGGGCAGGCTACGTCTTTAAAAAATATTAAACTAATAAAAAAAAATAGACTTAACGCTCAGTTAAGATAGTTGACTCCACCTGCTAGCTGGTATTTACATTTGCTTTGGGTGTGTGCGCCACTTGTGTGTGTGTGTCTTGCTGAGATGGGTGAGGGGAGGGCTGAGCACACTGATAACGGAGGCCCCAGGAGAGTTTGAAGTGCAGATTAAAGGAGGGGGGGGGGGGAAGATTTTCATTAAAATAAATCTTCAAAAACGGCAGACTCGATAAATCGCTAAAATCAATTTATTGCCCCGCCCTAACCTGGACCCATCTGAACCTGTTAGGATGATCACTAAACCTGACCAGTTTCCCACAGATAATAATCTGCCAGTCAGATCTGGACCCGCTGATGTAGGTGAAACCTGCAACCTGCAGGTTACAACACCAAGTAGCTTTAAATACCACCCCCCCCCCCCCCCCATTGCATTTGCTACTTTTCTTTATATGTTCTAGTATTTAAAGGGACATTGTGTAGCAGTTGTATACGGCAGCAGCTCCCTCGTACTTTTCACGCTGCCTTCATGTGAAAGCGGAAAACGGACGACAGCCGCTGCATGTAAAGGCATAAACAGCCTCTCTGTGAAGACGTGGTCTGTCAGTTACAGTGACTTCAGTCTCCATCTCTGACATGTTGTCATGGCGATGTCGTATTGTTTTCCCTGACCCATGTTTCTGTGATTAAAATTACATCTGGTTCATTGCCGACGGCCATCTGCCCGACTGCACGTGAACGCAGCATCAGTGTAACACTCTGTTCCTCCTCACTGCACCGCGCTGACTTTTTAAAAGCATCACCTCAACCTGAGCTGATAGCTCCGGTGTCTCCGGTGAGTTTCCATGGTTCCCGACTGTCACGCTTCTACTGAACGTGAAAACATGGCGACACGGCATGGTAGCCACCACCGAGCCGACCTGTTTGATGTAGATATGAATGATACGAACGGCAAATTCAGAGCTTCCTGGAGCACTTCAGTTTGTTGATGGGAGTGATTACCGATTAATGGAAAAACACTTTTGAACAAAATAAATCCATTTTTGCATACAATGTCCCTTGAATGCATTTGAGTTTTTTTTTTTTTTTTTTTTTAAATTAAGATATCCAACGCTACGGAGATCCAGAAAATCTGAAAGTTTCATAAATTCTTGCTGAAGCATCAGAGTGCCATCACACATTCAGGTATACATTCGTCTTAGAAACTGAAAGATTTGAGGATTATTGATCATGTCAACAGTAAAAAAAAAGTTTCAGCAACACAATAATAAATAAATACATTTTCATTTTTATTCTTCCAAACTAGTACTAATTTTTCCATCAAGTAAACACACAAACGATGGGATCACCAGTGTCCATGTAAACACTGGGTGGAAGGGTCAGCCCTAACCCTAAAGGCCAATTTATGCTCCCTCACGTACGTAAATGGCGACGTCCGTTTCATGCGTCTTCTGCGTTCCCAAGGTTCAAAAACCAGTTTGTCTGCTAGGAGACAGTGCTGTCTGTCCCTGTACCCTGGCGTTGTGATGTCGTAGATATGAGTGGATTTTCGGACACACTCGCACAGCCTCTCCTCAAAAGCTCCATCCATGACTACAGATGCTCTCTGCTTGTTTGGTGTCTTCTTTCTCAGGTGCTTTTATTGGTCCCAGCAGTTTGTGTCGTTTTCTTCCAGTTCCTGTTCTTCTGCTCTGGTTTGTTCCTGCATATCAGCTCAACACTGACCCCGCGGTTTCTGGTGGTGTCGCTCCGTCTTCTGCGTTGAGTGACGGGTCAACAAGCCCCTTAAAAAGGGCACCAAATTACGTACGTAACTGACGCAGACAACAGACGAAATTGTCTGTCCGTCTGCGTATCCGTCTTCTGGGGCGAGCATAAAGGGCCTTAACCACCCCCTCCTCCCTCTCTGACCAGTCTGACTTCCATTGTAAAGATTAAACATTTGTCCATGTAAATGTAGCTGCTGTTGGGTTTCCTTCCAGAACATAAATATACGTGTCCACTAACGGAGCCGACACACTCTGACCAGCAGGTTCTGCCGTTGATTAACAGTTTAACACAGTTGTTAAACCTTCTGTGTGCGTGCGTGTGTGTGTGTGCGTGCGTGTGTGTGCGCACTCACTCTGTAGCGATGATTTTTGTGAACGCTTCCCAGGAAACACTGCATGCAGAGAACACAGGTGGCATCAGCTGCACACTCCCTGAACACACACACACAGAATCCAGATTATTCATCAGAGAAGACCTGCACAGGTGTGCGTGTATGGGTGAGTGTTAGGGATGTCACGGCTAACGGCTAACTGAATCTAAAATTGATTATGGCAGTTTTAAAACAACACAATTTATTGTCTGATCCCTCTATGACATCGCTTTCCAGAGAGAATTATGTCTGAACCGAATCATCAGGTCACATTTGTGATAACATGTGTATGCTTGTGTGTTTTGTTTTCTTTCCATATGAGCTGCAGAAGGGGCGAGTTACAGTGGGAGAGTACGGGATTTGCAGCACCATCATCACTGTAGCATCGTTTAACATGACGTTATATGGATGAAAAACTGAAAACGTCATCAACTTTTCTGATGAAGACATGAGGTCGATGTCTTATCCAGCCGTCAGTTTTAAATTAAAGCATTTTTATTTCAGATAAATGGTCAGCAGGTCTGATAATTTCTTTTTTTTAACTTAACTTTGTTTTTATTTATCTAGTTCTGTTGGCATTGAAAAATAGAAATAAATAAAACAAACCTAATCAAGAGTTTTCATGTGGTTATATATATATTGTTTAGAAATTAATAAAATTGTGAGAATCATAATGTCGTATCATTTCTCTGGCAATAATCGTACAAAGAAAATCTACACTGTGACATCCCTGGAGGTGTGTGTGTGTGTTACCTGTACAGGTGCATCTCAGTTACCTGCAGGAGTAGGTGGGCTCTCCCACCTTGAACACGTGGCCACAGAGCGGAGATGGCTGGTTGTTCTCCTGCAGGAGGGCCAGGCCGGCAGCTGGCTCCTCTCCCAGCAGGAGCCACTCCAGAGGAGCGAGGAGGAGGAGCTGAGTGGCCAGCTCCTCCCTCTGCTCCTCCCTCTGCTCCTCCCTGGTACTGCCCCCACCTTTCGGCCCGAGGCAGAAGATTCTGGGTACGTACACAGAGAGGTGACGGTAGACCTCCTGCTGGAGGTTGGCTGCCGCCAGCCACCGCTGAGGAAGAGGAGGAAGATGACTTTACTTTGATTGACAGGTGATAAAGTGACAGATCAAATAAATCAACTGTGTGGTCGCATGTTTAGATTTGGTGGACTAATGCGAATCATTTAGGGATGCACGGTATAATCGGTCCCCTATCAGTATCGGCCTATATCGGCCTTAAAACTGAGTATCGGACATCGGACACCCCACCGATATTTAACCAATAAGACCAATAAAATAATAAATCTTCAAAACTTCTCTTTAACAGACTTTAAAACTTCTAAAGACTAGGGGTATGAAAAAATATGGATACACTCAAATATCACGATATTTATGCACATTTTACGCCATTTATGCCAATTACAATACATATGCCGATATCATATTGACATTTAAAAACGCTGTATTGATCCATTTTACTAATGAAATCTCGTAATATTTTGTCGTTCTGTTGCGAAATCTTGCGAGAATTTTCAAAATCTCGCAAGATTTTGAAAGTACAATAGATTGATTTGATATTGGCATGTGAAAATTTTTCAGAGTATCAATATTTTTCCCACCCATCCAAAGTGTTGGAAACGGATAACAAAACTGCTATTTGCAATGACTGTTTATTTTTTTCAGCTTTAATATTGGTATCGATATCGGCTATGAGTTTTAAAATATTGGCATATCGGATATCGACCAAAATTCCAATATGGTGCATCCCTAGAATCATTCAACCTCCTATGACTGATGGCTGTAAAACAGAAGCACTGCAGTCCTGAAATGTGGCTTACTGACCAGCTCAGAACCGGTTCCTGAGCTGGAACCGAATCTTGAACCCAGTTCTTACTGGTCGGCGCCTTAAGTCCAAAGAAGAGAAAAGTCGATTCTCAACAGGCCACAAAAGTTGTGGTTCTCCTTTGCAAATGATGATGTCATCAAAGAGCAAAGCTAAATTCACTCCAACACATCACTTCTTTTAATTCAAGTTTAAATAAAGATTTTTTAAAAGACAAAACTAAACCCTGAATTCCAGACTGCTGTATTACTCGGATTTAAATAAAGACAAGGATAACCCCCCCCCCCCCAAAAAAAAAAAAAAGAAAAAAAAAAAAAAAAAAAAAAGAAGAAAAAGTCAATGCCTTAACAGTAAGTAATATCATTTATGTCAAACAGCAGCTATTCTAAAGGACAGCAGAGGTCAAAGCTAGCAAGATGTTTTCCTGGGTTTCTGAATTCTCTACTAAGGTTGAAAATAAATGTTAAAAACCATTTTAATTAGTTTCCAGAAAAAGTCTCCCAAGTCCAGGTAGCCGTTTCATCTGTTTTCTCTGACAGAAATCCAGAGT